>JASFAX010002433.1:20000-22500 GCA_030737875.1 Allium sativum
AACTGGGAAATCTTGCCAGAACCGAACTTTCCCATGAGCGGCCACGTTTCACCAGGGTTTCTGCTTGATACGTCCTATTTTCGAAAAAACCGAAAAAATCCAGCCAAAACCAAGCTTTCCTGTAATTGCCCACATTTCAGCATGGTTCTAGCTAGATTTGGCCAGTTTTCGGAAAAACTGGTGAAATCCAACCAAAACCAAACTTTTCCGAGATCGCAACAAAAATATTTTTAAAAATATTTTTAAAAAATTTGGGGAGGGCACTTCCATCGAAAACATTTTCAAAAAAATTTTTTTTTAAATTTTTTTTTTTTTAAATATTTAAAAATTAATATTTTTAAATATTTAAAAAAAAAAAAAATATTTCTCCGAAAAATCCACACAAAAAAAATTTGTTGATCGACCAATGTTTCAGCTTGCGTTTTGCCTGATCCATTTTGGTCGATCCTTCCCCTTCCTCCTCCTCCTCACCCTCCCCCCCCAATATAGGAATATATGGAATTTAGCCTAATATGACCCCGGTAGTCCAAAGTGTCTCTGCTACGTAGGTAAATCCGACCACATTTTTTTTTGTGGTTTTACCATGTAGTCACTGGGTTTTTGAGTGATCCGCATGTGTTTTCCGAATCTGGCACTTTGCCAAGTGCCAAATCTGGTACTTTGGCAAATCTGGTACTTTGCCAAATCCAAGGCGTGCCAAGCCCGATGCGCACACGTGAAAATTCAATGTTTCACCGTGTTTTTCAGCCTGGTACTTTGGCAAACCTGGTACTTTGCCAAGTGCCAAATCTGGTACTTTGCCAAATCCAAGCTGTGCCAAGCCCGATGCGCACACGTGAAAATCTAACGTTTCACCGTGTTTTTCACCATTTTTTGAGTGCCAAATCTGGTACTTTGGCAAATGTGGTACTTTGCCAAATCCAAGGCGTGCGGAGCCCGATTAGCACACGCGAAAATTCGATGTTTCACCGTGTTTTTTAGCCTGGTACTTTGGCAAACCTGGTACTTTGCCAAATGGCAAATCTGGTACTTTGCCAAATCCAAGGCGTGCCAAGCCCGATTAGCACACGTGAAAATTCAATGTTTCACCGTGTTTTTCAGCTTGGTACTTTGGCAAACCTGGTACTTTGCCAAGTGCCAAATCTGGTACTTTGCCAAATCCAAGGCGTGCGGAGCCCGATTAGCACACGTGAAAATCCAATGTTTCACCGTGTTTTTAAGCCCTTTTTGAGTGCCAAAATCTGGTACTTTGGCAAATCTGGTACTTTGGCAAATCTGGTACTTTGCCAAATCCAAGGCGTGCCAAGCCCGATGCGCACACGTGAAAATTCGATGTTTCACCGTGTTTTTTAGCCTGGTACTTTGGCAAACCTGGTACTTTGCCAAGTGCCAAATCTGGTACTTTGCCAAGTGCCAAATCGTGCGGAGCCCGATTAGCACACGTGAAAATTCAATGTTTCACCGTGTTTTTCAGCCTGGTACTTTGGCAAACCTGGTACTTTGCCAAGTGCCAAATCTGGTACTTTGCCAAATCCAAGGCGAGCGGAGCCCGATTAGCACACGTGAAAATTCAATGTTTCACCGTGTTTTTAAGCCCTTTTTGAGTGCCAAATCTGGTACTTTGCAAAGTGCCAAATCTGGTACTTTGCCAAACCCGGTACTTTGCCAAAACCAAGCCGTGCCGAGCCCGATGCGCACACGTGAAAATCCAATGTTTTACCATGTTTTTCAGTCTTTTTTGAGTGCCAAAATCTGGTACTTTGGAAATTTGGTACTTTGCCAAATCCAAGGCGTGCCGAGCCCGATTAGCACACGCGAAAATTCGATGTTTCACCGTGTTTTTCAGCCTGGTACTTTGGCAAACCTGGTACTTTGCCAAGTGCCAAATCTGGTACTTTGCCAAATCCAAGGCGTGCCAAGCCCGATGAGCACACGTAAAAATTCAATGTTTCACCATGTTTTTAAGCCTTTTTTGAGTGCCAAATCTGGTACTTTGCAAAGTGTCGAATCTGGTACTTTGCCAAACCTGGTACTTTGCCAAAACCAAGCCGTGCCGAGCCCGATTAGCACACGTGAAAATCCAATGTTTCACCGTGTTTTTCTCTATTTTTTGAGTGCCAAATCTGGTACTTTGGCAAATTTGGTACTTTGCCAAATCCAAGGCGTGCCGAGCCCGATGAGCACACGTAAAAATTCGATGTTTCACCGTGTTTTTCAGCCTGGTACTTTGCCAAGTGCCAAACCTGGTACTTTGCCAAATCCAAGGCGTGCCAAGCCCGATGAGCACACGTAAAAATTCAATGTTTCACCATGTTTTTAAGCCTTTTTTGAGTGCCAAATCTGGTACTTTGCAAAGTGCCGAATCTGGTACTTTGCCAAACCTGGTACTTTGCCAAAACGAAGCCGTGCCGAGCCCGATGCGCACACGTGAAAATCCAATGTTTCACTGTGTTTTTCACTATTTTTTGAGTGCCAAATCTGGTACTCTGACAAATCCAAG
>JASFAX010002433.1:42500-45985 GCA_030737875.1 Allium sativum
ATTCAATGTTTCACCGTGTTTTTCAGCCTGGTACTTTGGCAAACCTGGTACTTTGCCAAGTGCCAAATCTGGTACTTTGCCAAATCCAAGCTGTGCCAAGCCCGATGCGCACACGTGAAAATCTAACGTTTCACCGTGTTTTTCACCATTTTTTGAGTGCCAAATCTGGTACTTTGGCAAATGTGGTACTTTGCCAAATCCAAGGCGTGCGGAGCCCGATTAGCACACGCGAAAATTCGATGTTTCACCGTGTTTTTTAGCCTGGTACTTTGGCAAACCTGGTACTTTGCCAAATGGCAAATCTGGTACTTTGCCAAATCCAAGGCGTGCCAAGCCCGATTAGCACACGTGAAAATTCAATGTTTCACCGTGTTTTTCAGCTTGGTACTTTGGCAAACCTGGTACTTTGCCAAGTGCCAAATCTGGTACTTTGCCAAATCCAAGGCGTGCGGAGCCCGATTAGCACACGTGAAAATCCAATGTTTCACCGTGTTTTTAAGCCCTTTTTGAGTGCCAAAATCTGGTACTTTGGCAAATCTGGTACTTTGGCAAATCTGGTACTTTGCCAAATCCAAGGCGTGCCAAGCCCGATGCGCACACGTGAAAATTCGATGTTTCACCGTGTTTTTTAGCCTGGTACTTTGGCAAACCTGGTACTTTGCCAAGTGCCAAATCTGGTACTTTGCCAAGTGCCAAATCGTGCGGAGCCCGATTAGCACACGTGAAAATTCAATGTTTCACCGTGTTTTTCAGCCTGGTACTTTGGCAAACCTGGTACTTTGCCAAGTGCCAAATCTGGTACTTTGCCAAATCCAAGGCGAGCGGAGCCCGATTAGCACACGTGAAAATTCAATGTTTCACCGTGTTTTTAAGCCCTTTTTGAGTGCCAAATCTGGTACTTTGCAAAGTGCCAAATCTGGTACTTTGCCAAACCCGGTACTTTGCCAAAACCAAGCCGTGCCGAGCCCGATGCGCACACGTGAAAATCCAATGTTTTACCATGTTTTTCAGTCTTTTTTGAGTGCCAAAATCTGGTACTTTGGAAATTTGGTACTTTGCCAAATCCAAGGCGTGCCGAGCCCGATTAGCACACGCGAAAATTCGATGTTTCACCGTGTTTTTCAGCCTGGTACTTTGGCAAACCTGGTACTTTGCCAAGTGCCAAATCTGGTACTTTGCCAAATCCAAGGCGTGCCAAGCCCGATGAGCACACGTAAAAATTCAATGTTTCACCATGTTTTTAAGCCTTTTTTGAGTGCCAAATCTGGTACTTTGCAAAGTGTCGAATCTGGTACTTTGCCAAACCTGGTACTTTGCCAAAACCAAGCCGTGCCGAGCCCGATTAGCACACGTGAAAATCCAATGTTTCACCGTGTTTTTCTCTATTTTTTGAGTGCCAAATCTGGTACTTTGGCAAATTTGGTACTTTGCCAAATCCAAGGCGTGCCGAGCCCGATGAGCACACGTAAAAATTCGATGTTTCACCGTGTTTTTCAGCCTGGTACTTTGCCAAGTGCCAAACCTGGTACTTTGCCAAATCCAAGGCGTGCCAAGCCCGATGAGCACACGTAAAAATTCAATGTTTCACCATGTTTTTAAGCCTTTTTTGAGTGCCAAATCTGGTACTTTGCAAAGTGCCGAATCTGGTACTTTGCCAAACCTGGTACTTTGCCAAAACGAAGCCGTGCCGAGCCCGATGCGCACACGTGAAAATCCAATGTTTCACTGTGTTTTTCACTATTTTTTGAGTGCCAAATCTGGTACTCTGACAAATCCAAGGCGTGCCAAGCCCGATGCGCACACGTCGAAATCCAATGTTTCACCGTGTTTTTCAGCCTCGTACTTTGGCAAACCTGGTACTTTGTCAAGTGCTAAATCTGGTAATTCGCCAAATCCAAGTCGTGCCAAGCCCGATGAGCACACGTGAAAATCCAATGTTTCACCGTGTTTTCAAGCCTTTTTTGAGTGCCAAACCTGGTACTTTGCCAAATCTTGTACTTCGGTAAATCTGGTAATTTGCCAAATCCAAGACGTGCCAAGCCCGGCGCGGACACGTGAACACCATTAACTCGAACACCTTCTTTACCAGAAAGCGGGTCAACCGATCGCGTTTGAGCCTTCGGCGCGGAGGTTTCGTAAATTTCACGGGTAAATGTTTGAAATTCCATAGGCTTAGATTTCAGTGTCAGCGCACGTTACAGCTTGCTTTTCGCCTGGTCCGCTCTTCCAATATAAAATCCAGGCACAATGGGCTTTTCTTATAAGTCCACGGAATTATATTTCGGTGGTCGGTCGATCGATGTACCTATTGGATTACTCATTGTCCCATTTTTCTGTCTGTGGCTACTCACCAAGGAATTTGGCACTTAGTGTTTAGACGCGGATCATGTTCAACCGAAAAGATTCCGACAAAACTTGCGGTCTTTGAACGGATCACGTTCCACCTACTGAAAAGCCGTTCTTCTTTCTAACTTCCCCAAACTGAGTATGGGAACTTTTCGAACCTTCGTCGAAGTGGCCGTCTTAGTGCGAAGCACCTCGGCTATAGTGGAAATTTCATTACGTCTCACGTTCCAAGTTCCAGCGTGAATCTTGTGTGCTCGGGCCGAGGTATGCTGGTACACAAATCCTTGGTTGTATTTTATTTACATCATAGACGCAGTTATTTCCATCATCGCCTTCGGAGCGCAAGTTCGGCAGCCTATAATTTAATCTTAAGTACCAGAGTATGATGGGACTTGCGGTCGAACCCGCGTTTCACGAGGTGATAGCGGCCCCTTTTTACTAAATAAACGGCAACCCTCAAGTGTTCAACCTCGTGTTTTTTTCTCACCTTATGGTGGGTTGGGAGGGAGGGGGTAATCTATGCGACTAAGGGCTGGATCTCAGTGGATCGTGGCAGCAAGGCCACTCTACCACTTACAATGCCCCATCGTGTATTTAAGTCGTCTGCAAAGGATTCAATCAATGGACCTTACGGAATTTCAATCTAAGGAAGACCCTACGACGAATACGTCGAGCGGGCCGAGTCCTTCGGCATGTGCCCATGGGTATGCTTTCGCACACCTACTGTGGGTCGGGACAAGGTCATTGAGATTAAGCGCCGCTTCTCTAGCCTGGATTCTGACTTAGAGGCGTTCAGTCATAATCCGACACACGGTAGCTTCGCGCCACTGGTTTTTCGACCAAGCGCGATGACCAAATGTGTGAATCAACGGTTCCTCTCGTACTAGGTTGAATTACTATCGCAACGCAATCATCAGTAGGGTAAAACTAACCTGTCTCACGACGGTCTAAACCCAGCTCACGTTCCCTATTGGTGGGTGAACAATCCAACACTTGGTGAATTCTGCTTCACAATGATAGGAAGAGCCGACATCGAAGGATCAAAAAGCAACGTCGCTATGAACGCTTGGCTGCCACAAGCCAGTTATCCCTGTGGTAACTTTTCTGACACCTCTAACTTCAAATTTCGAAGTTCTAAA
>JASFAX010002434.1:2500-5000 GCA_030737875.1 Allium sativum
CTTGATACGTCCTATTTTCGAAAAAACCGGAAAAATCCAGCCAAAACCAAGCTTTCCTGTAATTGCCCACATTTCAGCATGGTTCTAGCAAGATTTGGCCAGTTTTCGGAAAAACTGGTGAAATCCAACCAAAACCATACTTTTCCGAGATCGCAACAAAAATATTTTTAAAAATATTTTTAAAAAATTTGGGGAGGGCACTTCCATCGAAAACATTTTCAAAAAATTTTTTTTTAAATTTTTTTTTTTAAAATATTTAAAAATTAAATTTTTAAATATTTAAAAAAAAAAAAAAAATTTCTCCGAAAAATCCACACAAAAAAATTTTGTTGATCAACCAACGTTTCAGCTTGCGTTTTGCCTGATCCATTTTGGTCAATCCTTCCCCTTCCTCCTCCTCACCCTCCCCCCCCAATATAGGAATATATGGAATTTAGCCTAATATGACCCCGGTAGTCCAAAGTGTCTCTGCTACGTAGGTAAATCCGACCACATTTTTTTTTGTGATTTTGCCATGTAGTCACTGTGGTTTTGAGTGATCCGCATGTGTTTTCCGAATCTGGCACTTTGCCAAGTGCCAAATCTGGTACTTTGTCAAATCTGGTACTTTGCCAAATCCAAGGCGTGCGGAGCCCGATTAGCACACGTGAAAATTCAATGTTTCACCGTGTTTTTCAGCCTGGTACTTTGGCAAACCTGGTACTTTGCCAAGTGCCAAATCTGATACTTTGCCAAATCCAAGCTGTGCCAAGCCCGATTAGCACACGTGAAAATCTAACGTTTCACCGTGTTTTTCACCATTTTTTGAGTGCCAAATCTGGTACTTTGGCAAATGTGGTACTTTGCAAATCCAAGGCGTGCGGAGCCCGATTAGCACACGCGAAAATTCGATGTTTCACCGTGTTTTTCAGCCTGGTACTTTGGCCAACCTGGTACTTTGCCAAGTGCCAAATCTGGTACTTTGCCAAATGCAAGGCGTGCGGAGCCCGATTAGCACACGTGAAAATTCAATGTTTCACCGTGTTTTTCAGCCTGGTACTTTGGCAAACCTGGTACTTTGCCAAGTGCCAAATCTGGTACTTTGCCAAATCCAAGCTGTGCCAAGCTCGATGCGCACACGTGAAAATCCAGTGTTTCACCGTGTTTTTCACCATTTTTTGAGTGCCAAATCTGGTACTTTGGCAAATCTGGTACTTTGCCAAATGCAAGGCGTGCGGAGCCCGATTAGCACACGTGAAAATTCAATGTTTCACCGTGTTTTTCAGCCTGGTACTTTGGCAAACCTGGTACTTTGCCAAGTGCCAAATCTGGTACTTTGCCAAATCCAAGGCGTGCGGAGCCCGATTAGCACACGTGAAAATTCAATGTTTCACCGTGTTTTTCAGCCTGGTACTTTGGCAAACCTGGTACTTTGCCAAGTGCCAAATCTGGTACTTTGCCAAATCCAAGGCGTGCGGAGCCCGATTAGCACACGTGAAAATTCGATGTTTCACCGTGTTTTTAAGCCCTTTTTGAGTGCCAAATCTGGTACTTTGCAAAGTGCCAAATCTGGTACTTTGCCAAACCTGGTACTTTGCCAAAACCAAGCCGTGCCGAGCCCGATGCGCACACGTGAAAATCCAATGTTTTACCATGTTTTTCAGTCTTTTTTGAGTGCCAAAATCTGGTACTTTGGCAAATTTGGTACTTTGGCAAATTTGGTACTTTGCCAAATCCAAGGCGTGCCGAGCCCGATTAGCACACGCGAAAATTCGATGTTTCACCGTATTTTTCAGCCTGGTACTTTGGCAAACCTGGTACTTTGCCAAGTGCCAGATCTGGTACTTTGCCAAATCCAAGGCGTGCCAAGCCCGATGAGCACACGTAAAAATTCAATGTTTCACCATGTTTTTAAGCCTTTTTTGAGTGCCAAATCCGGTACTTTGCAAAGTGCCGAATCTGGTACTTTGCCAAACCTGGTACTTTGCCAAAACGAAGCCGTGCCGAGCCCGATGCGCACACGTGAAAATCCAATGTTTCACCTTGTTTTTCACTATTTTTTGAGTGCCAAATCTGGTACTTTGCCAAATCCAAGGCGTGCCAAGCCCGATGCGCACACGTCGATATCAAGTGTTTCACCGTGTTTTTCAGTCTTTTTTGAGTGCCAAAATCTGGTACTTTGGCAAATTTGGTACTTTGCCAAATCCAAGGCGTGCCGAGCCCGATTAGCACACGCGAAAATTCGATGTTTCACCGTATTTTTCAGCCTGGTACTTTGGCAAACCTGGTACTTTGCCAAGTGCCAGATCTGGTACTTTGCCAAATCCAAGGCGTGCCAAGCCCGATGAGCACACGTAAAAATTCAATGTTTCACCATGTTTTTAAGCCTTTTTTGAGTGCCAAATCCGGTACTTTGCAAAGTGCCGAATCTGGTACTTTGCCAAACCTGGTACTTTGCCAAAACGAAGCCGTGCCGAGCCCGATGCGCACACGTGAAAATCCAATGTTTCACCTTGTTTTT
>JASFAX010002434.1:25000-27500 GCA_030737875.1 Allium sativum
AAATCCGACCACATTTTTTTTTGTGATTTTGCCATGTAGTCACTGTGGTTTTGAGTGATCCGCATGTGTTTTCCGAATCTGGCACTTTGCCAAGTGCCAAATCTGGTACTTTGTCAAATCTGGTACTTTGCCAAATCCAAGGCGTGCGGAGCCCGATTAGCACACGTGAAAATTCAATGTTTCACCGTGTTTTTCAGCCTGGTACTTTGGCAAACCTGGTACTTTGCCAAGTGCCAAATCTGATACTTTGCCAAATCCAAGCTGTGCCAAGCCCGATTAGCACACGTGAAAATCTAACGTTTCACCGTGTTTTTCACCATTTTTTGAGTGCCAAATCTGGTACTTTGGCAAATGTGGTACTTTGCCAAATCCAAGGCGTGCGGAGCCCGATTAGCACACGCGAAAATTCGATGTTTCACCGTGTTTTTCAGCCTGGTACTTTGGCCAACCTGGTACTTTGCCAAGTGCCAAATCTGGTACTTTGCCAAATGCAAGGCGTGCGGAGCCCGATTAGCACACGTGAAAATTCAATGTTTCACCGTGTTTTTCAGCCTGGTACTTTGGCAAACCTGGTACTTTGCCAAGTGCCAAATCTGGTACTTTGCCAAATCCAAGCTGTGCCAAGCTCGATGCGCACACGTGAAAATCCAGTGTTTCACCGTGTTTTTCACCATTTTTTGAGTGCCAAATCTGGTACTTTGGCAAATCTGGTACTTTGCCAAATGCAAGGCGTGCGGAGCCCGATTAGCACACGTGAAAATTCAATGTTTCACCGTGTTTTTCAGCCTGGTACTTTGGCAAACCTGGTACTTTGCCAAGTGCCAAATCTGGTACTTTGCCAAATCCAAGGCGTGCGGAGCCCGATTAGCACACGTGAAAATTCAATGTTTCACCGTGTTTTTCAGCCTGGTACTTTGCCAAACCTGGTACTTTGCCAAGTGCCAAATCTGGTACTTTGCCAAATCCAAGGCGTGCGGAGCCCGATTAGCACACGTGAAAATTCGATGTTTCACCGTGTTTTTAAGCCCTTTTTGAGTGCCAAATCTGGTACTTTGCAAAGTGCCAAATCTGGTACTTTGCCAAACCTGGTACTTTGCCAAAACCAAGCCGTGCCGAGCCCGATGCGCACACGTGAAAATCCAATGTTTTACCATGTTTTTCAGTCTTTTTTGAGTGCCAAAATCTGGTACTTTGGCAAATTTGGTACTTTGGCAAATTTGGTACTTTGCCAAATCCAAGGCGTGCCGAGCCCGATTAGCACACGCGAAAATTCGATGTTTCACCGTATTTTTCAGCCTGGTACTTTGGCAAACCTGGTACTTTGCCAAGTGCCAGATCTGGTACTTTGCCAAATCCAAGGCGTGCCAAGCCCGATGAGCACACGTAAAAATTCAATGTTTCACCATGTTTTTAAGCCTTTTTTGAGTGCCAAATCCGGTACTTTGCAAAGTGCCGAATCTGGTACTTTGCCAAACCTGGTACTTTGCCAAAACGAAGCCGTGCCGAGCCCGATGCGCACACGTGAAAATCCAATGTTTCACCTTGTTTTTCACTATTTTTTGAGTGCCAAATCTGGTACTTTGCCAAATCCAAGGCGTGCCAAGCCCGATGCGCACACGTCGATATCAAGTGTTTCACCGTGTTTTTCAGTCTTTTTTGAGTGCCAAAATCTGGTACTTTGGCAAATTTGGTACTTTGCCAAATCCAAGGCGTGCCGAGCCCGATTAGCACACGCGAAAATTCGATGTTTCACCGTATTTTTCAGCCTGGTACTTTGGCAAACCTGGTACTTTGCCAAGTGCCAGATCTGGTACTTTGCCAAATCCAAGGCGTGCCAAGCCCGATGAGCACACGTAAAAATTCAATGTTTCACCATGTTTTTAAGCCTTTTTTGAGTGCCAAATCCGGTACTTTGCAAAGTGCCGAATCTGGTACTTTGCCAAACCTGGTACTTTGCCAAAACGAAGCCGTGCCGAGCCCGATGCGCACACGTGAAAATCCAATGTTTCACCTTGTTTTTCACTATTTTTTGAGTGCCAAATCTGGTACTTTGCCAAATCCAAGGCGTGCCAAGCCCGATGTGCACACGTCGATATCCAGTGTTTCACCGTGTTTTTCAGCCTGGTACTTTGGCAAACCTGGTACTTTGTCAAGTGCTAAATCTGGTAATTCGCCAAATCCAAGTCGTGCCAAGCCCGATGAGCACACGTGAAAATCCAATGTTTCACCGTGTTTTCAAGCCTTTTTTGAGTGCCAAACCTGGTACTTTGCCAAATCTTCTACTTCGGTAAATCTGGTAATTTGCCAAATCCAAGACGTGCCAAGCCCGATGCGCACACGTGAACACCATTAACTCGAACACCTTTACCAGAAAGCTGGTCAACCGATCGCGTTTGAGGCTTCGCTGCGGAGGTTTCGTAAATTTCACGGGTAAATGCTTGAAATTCCATAGGCTTAGATTTCAGTGTCAGCGCACGTTACAGCTTGCTTTTCGCCTGGT
>JASFAX010002434.1:35000-37500 GCA_030737875.1 Allium sativum
GCCCACGTTTCAGCATGGTTTCTTCCTGATCAGTCCCGTTTTCGAGAAAATAGGAAAATCTCGCCGAAACCAAAGATTCTCGTAATCGCCCACGTTTCTGCTTGATACGTCCAGTTTTCGAAAAAACTGGGAAATCTCGCCAGAACCGAACTTTCCCATGAGCGGCCACGTTTCACCAGGGTTTCTGCTTGATACGTCCTATTTTCGAAAAAACCGGAAAAATCCAACTAAAACCAAGCTTTCCTGTAATTGCCCACATTTCAGCATGGTTCTAGCTAGATTTGGCCAGTTTTCGGAAAAACTGGTGAAATCCAACCAAAACCAAACTTTTCCGAGATATCGCCCACGTTTCAGCATGGTTTCTTCCTGATCAGTCCCGTTTTCGAGAAAATAGGAAAATCTCGCGGAAACCAAAGATTCCCGTAATCGCCCATGTTTCTGCTTGATACGTCCAGTTTTCAAAAAAACTGGGAAATCTCGCCAGAACCGAACTTTCCCATGAGCGGCCACGTTTCACCAGGGTTTCTGCTTGATACGTCCTATTTTCGAAAAAACCGGAAAAATCCAGCCAAAACCAAGCTTTCCTGTAATTGCCCACATTTCAGCATGGTTCTAGCAAGATTTGGCCAGTTTTCGGAAAAACTGGTGAAATCCAACCAAAACCATACTTTTCCGAGATCGCAACAAAAATATTTTTAAAAATATTTTTAAAAAATTTGGGGAGGGCACTTCCATCGAAAACATTTTCAAAAAATTTTTTTTTAAATTTTTTTTTTTTAAAATATTTAAAAATTAATATTTTTAAATATTTAAAAAAAAAAAAAAATTTCTCCGAAAAATCCACACAAAAAAATTTTGTTGATCAACCAACGTTTCAGCTTGCGTTTTGCCTGATCCATTTTGGTCAATCCTTCCCCTTCCTCCTCCTCACCCTCCCCCCCCAATATAGGAATATATGGAATTTAGCCTAATATGACCCCGGTAGTCCAAAGTGTCTCTGCTACGTAGGTAAATCCGACCACATTTTTTTTTGTGATTTTGCCATGTAGTCACTGTGGTTTTGAGTGATCCGCATGTGTTTTCCGAATCTGGCACTTTGCCAAGTGCCAAATCTGGTACTTTGTCAAATCTGGTACTTTGCCAAATCCAAGGCGTGCGGAGCCCGATTAGCACACGTGAAAATTCAATGTTTCACCGTGTTTTTCAGCCTGGTACTTTGGCAAACCTGGTACTTTGCCAAGTGCCAAATCTGATACTTTGCCAAATCCAAGCTGTGCCAAGCCCGATTAGCACACGTGAAAATCTAACGTTTCACCGTGTTTTTCACCATTTTTTGAGTGCCAAATCTGGTACTTTGGCAAATGTGGTACTTTGCCAAATCCAAGGCGTGCGGAGCCCGATTAGCACACGCGAAAATTCGATGTTTCACCGTGTTTTTCAGCCTGGTACTTTGGCCAACCTGGTACTTTGCCAAGTGCCAAATCTGGTACTTTGCCAAATGCAAGGCGTGCGGAGCCCGATTAGCACACGTGAAAATTCAATGTTTCACCGTGTTTTTCAGCCTGGTACTTTGGCAAACCTGGTACTTTGCCAAGTGCCAAATCTGGTACTTTGCCAAATCCAAGCTGTGCCAAGCTCGATGCGCACACGTGAAAATCCAGTGTTTCACCGTGTTTTTCACCATTTTTTGAGTGCCAAATCTGGTACTTTGGCAAATCTGGTACTTTGCCAAATGCAAGGCGTGCGGAGCCCGATTAGCACACGTGAAAATTCAATGTTTCACCGTGTTTTTCAGCCTGGTACTTTGGCAAACCTGGTACTTTGCCAAGTGCCAAATCTGGTACTTTGCCAAATCCAAGGCGTGCGGAGCCCGATTAGCACACGTGAAAATTCAATGTTTCACCGTGTTTTTCAGCCTGGTACTTTGGCAAACCTGGTACTTTGCCAAGTGCCAAATCTGGTACTTTGCCAAATCCAAGGCGTGCGGAGCCCGATTAGCACACGTGAAAATTCGATGTTTCACCGTGTTTTTAAGCCCTTTTTGAGTGCCAAATCTGGTACTTTGCAAAGTGCCAAATCTGGTACTTTGCCAAACCTGGTACTTTGCCAAAACCAAGCCGTGCCGAGCCCGATGCGCACACGTGAAAATCCAATGTTTTACCATGTTTTTCAGTCTTTTTTGAGTGCCAAAATCTGGTACTTTGGCAAATTTGGTACTTTGGCAAATTTGGTACTTTGCCAAATCCAAGGCGTGCCGAGCCCGATTAGCACACGCGAAAATTCGATGTTTCACCGTATTTTTCAGCCTGGTACTTTGGCAAACCTGGTACTTTGCCAAGTGCCAGATCTGGTACTTTGCCAAATCCAAGGCGTGCCAAGCCCGATGAGCACACGTAAAAATTCAATGTTTCACCATGTTTTTAAGCCTTTTTTGAGTGCCAAATCCGGTACTTTGCAAAGTGCCGAATCTGGTACTTTGCCAAACCTGGTACTTTGCCAA
>JASFAX010002435.1:0-45973 GCA_030737875.1 Allium sativum
CTATATGCGTGACCCTATAGGTTGTTTGTAACGTCCCGTAATTTTGGCAGTCACATATTTAGTTTATTCTATTATATTAAATATTTATTTAAAACATTAATGAATTTAAAATATATATTCCGTTTGTAAAACGAAGCTCGAACGCTATAATTTATACATAATTATAAACAAACTAGAAATGGCGCGGTAGTTTGTAAATTTCGTTTTGAACTTCAACTGAATATATAGAATCCGTTTTAAGTTGGAATTCTGTGAAACCAAAAACTTTTTAATCGATTTGATTATATTTTTCATATGGAAAAGAAAAATCCAAATTTCGTGTTATAAATTGTTAGTTATGTCCAATTCAAATTTTTGAATAGTCACTATGGAATTCTTTAGTAAATTATAAAGTTCATTTAAATAAATATATAGGATTTTCATATAAATGGAAAATCATTTAAGTCTCAGAATTTTTAATGTTAGTTTTAATTTCTATACTAACGGCAATTGGAACTATTTGTTTTACTAAATATGACGGTATTAATTTATTTTCATTAAATTTAGATTTTTAATTTACATTGACATTATATGAGATTTAAATTAAAACCAAACCTAAAGTTATGGACAACATATAAACAGTAAAACATATAACCAGTACAGCAAAACAAAATCAATTCAAATTCAAAGTACCCCAAACATGTCTTGTTGCTTTTCAGTAAAGCAGTACAGCTCAATTCCTCCATATAAACAGTAAAACTCAAATTTTCCATAAAATATGAGCAGAGATTCAACAGCGAAACAGAAAATGCACAGACGAAGAAAATAGTATAATATACATACATAAAATCTGCAAAAGCTGAACAAAGGAAAGAAATATTGAATTTATTACCAATCAAATCCACATACAAAATTGCAAGAGCTAAATATTTAGCTGTAGATATCATGTACAATCACTGTTCACATGCATTTAAGAATGGAAAGGAAATCTACAAAAAATACATTTCAATTCTCGAATTGAATAAACAACACGTAACCTAATCAATACATAGATCGACCAATATCCATTTCGAACAGATCAACGATACAAAGCTCATATAAATCCATAGTTTCTGCCACGCAATCATGTCATGGTACAAATCTGGAAAAGAAAAGAAAAGTGAATTCAACAGTAAATCGAATAGCTAAACGAAATGGTATATATAAATATTTATACCTTAAATCCATACTAGAATCAAAATAGCAAAATCTTTAGCTGTGATCAACAAAGCCGTACAAACCAATTGTTTTAAACTCAAATATGTAACACCCCACCTCCGCTAGGGTCACTCACAAAGGGAATGCACTAGGTTTGGAGGAGTATTATTGGTAAACATGCACAGAAATATTACAACACAGAACATATATAAAATAGCGGAAGTAAAATCAAACTTTCATAACATGAATAAATAAGGTCTAAAGCCTTTTACATCAGAGTACATCAAAACCTGTCTTGCAATAATAAAGAAGCATAAAGACTTTTTCATAAATTATTCCCCAAGAAAAAGCAGTAAAGTAGCCATAGCCAAGAAAAATCCAAGCCATCCATGATGACCTTCAAGCAGAAGAAGTCCGAACTAAACAACAGTATTTCCTCCCTGTAACCTGGGGGGGGGGGGAAACGGAAGAAAAGAGGCGAAATAAAACGGGTCAGTCAAAAAGACTGAGTAAGCCCTATCTACTATTAGTATAAAAACTAGTAAAGTTAACTGACATGAGAAACTGAGATGAACATAAGCATGATAACAAGATAGATAAGCTAAATCAAAATAACAGGATGAACTACTGAACTCAGATAAACTAGGGTGTCGTGATAAACTACGATGTCAAGATAAAACAAGGTATCACATTGTCGGGTTTCTATCAAGTATAATATCCCAAGATATCTATCGCGTATAACATCCCATGGCATCTATCCTGTATATCCGCTCTGCACCTACCGTATTAGTACCACAACTGTATTACGTGTTATCTGTGAATGACCCTTACTCAAAAGTCGTGTAATGGTCCATGTCAACCTAATATGCCGCATATATAGGTTACTCAACTCATATGTTTCTTTCCATGTATAAGTTCAGTCCTTTGCCGTAGGCTGTACGGGCTTTCCCATGTAAACGGTTTATCCTTGAAGTTGTTTTGGACTGCAACCCTTGATCTAGTTGTGTTTCCTTACCATGAACTATCGCGCGTCCACTTAGGATTTATGCCACCTAGGACCGCTAGGGATTATGCTACCTAATGAACGTTTCCGTGTCTCGGTTTGGGTTTTGGCCACCTAGGACCACTAGGGATTACGCCACCCGTAAACCGCACCCTTGATCCCACGTATGTATCGTGAATCATTTTCCATGTCTAGATGCACATGTTCCCCAATGTGCCATCCGAGTTCCGTGCCAGGGCAAATCAAGAAATACGGAACTCGGTCGGGAGCTTTAAATCGTCTGCCGATGCAGATATCAATGTCTGTTTTTGTACCCATGGCTATGGTCCCACGTGACCCCTCCCTCAACTACTGAAAGGCAATCCAAGAAAAATCATGTATAAGAACCACTCCCCGGCCCCACTATAGCCCACTTTCCTACGGGCCAACCTCACCCATGACTCGATAGCAAGCACATGGTCTGTTGGGGGTTCCCTGCCTTTCCGCACGTACATGATTGACTAAAGATGGTAGGTAGTCGGCGATGTGCTATCCAGGGCAAAAACCAAGAATCGTCGACTCCACGCTAATCCATCCCAGTCTTTAGGTCGCTCGCATAGCAACCAAGGCATACTCTTGGTCCTTCTAACGCAGACCTTAACCTCTCATGGGCCTAGTGTAACTACCTGGCAGCCCACAGAGGGATCCCAAGAATATCCTCACGTCCCCCGAAGCTTCCACTTCGGCACCCAGTGCGCTGGAGCTTTTATCGAAGTCAGATAGCTTGCTCCTCCTCGTATACTAAGCGATGACCTACCGTATCAGGTTACTCATCGCTTTGAGAATTAGTCCTATGTCCTTAGCTAAGAATTATTACTTAGTTACCCTTAACTAAGGTTTACCACTTAGCTTCCTTTCCCGTTATCCTTGATTAACCACGGTTTTCTACCTAGTTCTTATAGCTAGGGTTTGTCTATTGGGTTAAGTGTTATCATTCAAGTCCATGACTTAACCCGCCCACGAATCACGTCAAAGATTGGCTAAGTATTTAAGTTCAAGACTTAGTCCCACAAGTTGGTTAAGTGTACCCAGAGGCTCATGACTTAACCTTATCAAGTCAAATTGGTCAAGTACTAGCTTACCTTAATCATATCGGATTATCTTGCTAGATCGATTAAGCACAGATTATCTTAATCCCATCAAATTATCGAGTCGGATTGGTTAAGTATAGGTTGGCTTAACCCCATCCTCTAATCGTACTATAATGGTTAAGTATATTCTAAAAAGGTCTTGTGACTTAACCTTATCAGGTCCGCGTATTAGATTGGTTAAGTGTAAGTTACTTAACCCCATCAAATCATCATGTATAATTGGTTAAGTATAAGTTGCTTAACCCCATTAAATTATCACGTTAAGTTGGTTAAGTATTGGTTACTTAACCTCATTGAATTACCGAGTTTAAATTGGTTAAGTGTTTAACTTAACCCCATCGAATTACCGTGTTTAGATTAGTTAAGTGTGGATTACTTAACCCCATCTAATTACCGTGTCGGATTAGTTAAGTGTAAATTACTTAACCCCATCCCCTAATCATCTTGTATGGTTAAGTGTCATTAAGAAAACTTACTTAACCTTGCCAAATTATCATGTTGGATTGATTAAGTGTTGGTTAACTTAATCCCCATCCACTAGTCGTATAAAAATGGTTAAGCGTCATTAGGCAAATCAAATCACTTAACCTACCCAACCTTGTCATGTTTTGTTAAGTATCATTAGCCTAACCAATTTACTTAACCCATTTACCCATGTCATATTTGGTTAAGAGTCATTAATCAAATTAACTTAACCCTATCATGTGGCATTAATTACTTAATGCACCTTCACCTCTCACATTAGACTTTGTTGTGGTTACTAGTTAAGCCGGTCGGTTCCGGGTAGCTTTACACCACAACTTGGTCTAACCTCGGGTTCAAGCACAACATGACCAACTTCTCACATTGGGTCCTATTGTTTGCAACTACTAGTTAGGCCGGTCGGTTCCGGGTAGTTTTACGTTGCAACCCAACCTCGAGTTGGCCACACTAATATTATCTAAGTGTCATGTCCATCATGTTTCCCAAAACATGTTACAAGTTTTCAAGCATTTGGGTAGACCTAACTTAATAGGTAAATTCCCAAAGGGTAGACCTAACTTAATAGGTAAATTCCCAAGCTTATGTTTTTATGCATACTTACATGTCAACTTCCATGTTATATTTCAAGCCATGTTTTCAAGTTGTATTTTCATGTCATTAGAAATTACCCATAACATAACCCAATGCTTTTAAACTCGCATATACGTTCGCAACAACGTAATGGATTAAAAGAAGAGACTTGGCAAAGGAATGACAAAAATGGGTATTAAGCCACAAGTTAATCATGGTGGCAAATGAGGCACAAATGTGTTCATTAGCTTGCATGTTACATTCTTAAGCCTCAAAAACATGCATAAACCCAAACTTGGCACATAAGCGAATCATGGTGACAAAAGACATGGAATGATGGCTAGAAACTCGCATATATCATCATATACGGATTATGACTTCATATGCAAGTTGACATAATGATTATGAAGATTCTCATGTTGCATAATGCAACATTTCAACATAAAGGTTGTGGCTTTTAGCTCATAAGATCAAGATAATGACTTCATAAACTTGCATAACATGATAGCATGCATCATTCTAATTAATCAAACCCAAACTTTCAACATGAACATTTAACTTCATAGTTAATATCTAAGAGTAGGGAAGGGCTTACATTGCTATGAAGGCCTAAATCGATTAAACTAAAGCTTGTGATGAAGCCTATGCATGCCATCACCCAAAAACCCAAAGATGGATGCTCCAAACCACTAAAAACACCATCTTTAAGAACAAAGATCAAAGCTTTTGCCTTGAAATTAACTTGAGAAGCTCTCATACTAACATAGGGACTCTCTAACACTCTCATGATCATGGAACCTCTCATAGGAATGAAGTGGAGGCTAGGATAGTTGAGTGGAGGCCATGAGAGTAGAAATTTTGCCATAGTTTAGTTACATGAGTGAATAATGAGGGTTTAGGGGAGGGTTAGGGGCTTATTTATAGAAGATTAGGCTAGTTAGGACCCTTAGATTAACCCTAGGACCAACCTGAACCGTCAGATTTCAAACCAGGCCCAGAAACCTAGCCAAGATAGAAACAGGTGCACCAGGCAAGACTGCTCGTCTGAGCCAGGTCGACAGCCCAGTCGACAGGGCTGTCGACTTGGTCAGACCAAGTCGACTCCCAAGTCGACAGGGCTGTCGACTTGGGTACTGTGGCGGGAACTTTTCCCGCCTGGCCCATCTTGCCCAATTTTCCAAATTCAAGTTTGAATTTGAAATCTGTTTTTACTTAGAAATTTTCTGAAAACTTCGTTGGGCCTTAATTGGGTCATACGGACTCCGATTTTCGAAAACTCGGACTCTATTTCGCGTATTTTTCCGAGACGAACGCAATGGCACAGCCCGTTCAACTTGATTCAGAATTTAAAATTAAATTCTGCCTCAATTCTTGTCTTACTCATGTTATCGAAATACGGGTTGTTACATTCTCCCCACCTTTTAGGATTTCGTCCCCGAAATCTCCAAGTTAGGAAGAACCTATCCTACCATCCATCATCCATCTACTCAAAACGTCATCCACAAGCAATCATTGTCCTTAGATGATTTCTAATGCTATATGAATATATGCAGAACGTGTGTGTACATGTTCCTTAGCTAATGCTAATGATCAGGCCTGAATAATCTTTCTAATGCAAAAATATGTATAGTGCCATGAATCCAACATGTATGCAAATAGTCCTAGTCATATAGATACTATATGCGTGCACAATCATTCATTCATATGCAACAACCGCATGATAACACATTCAATTTCATCCATAAACAAGTATAAACACTCGTGCATATGCAATATGAAACGTGACCGAGTCGAGCTAGTATCTAATGTGTATTCGCGCATCCACGAGCAACCACTTGCAACCACTTGCAACCATATCAATCATAACATGTTTCAAATACATGATTACATCCATAGGGTTCTACCTAGGATTCCCTGAAACAGGGTCGAGAAGATAAACAAGACAAACTCCTTACGGGGTTTGTAACAGAAAATAGGACCGAGAGGGTGTCCACAAAAGATAGCCTACAAGTAGGCTCTACAGAAAACAGGGATCAAGGATATACTCCCAAAAAGAGATATCATGCGCGTATCTAGTCTTTGACCATCAAAGTCGTACTTCCTTGAGCTCAATTCCATTGTGCCTTGACCGTCCTTTAACTTCGCGATTTCGTAGCTTCTTATTTCCTGTTTCCATAACATGAGCTGGAACTCATTTCTTCGTCGCCTCTCGTTCCACTCGCACACTTAGCGCAAACATGACTGCGTACTCATGATCTCATGCAAGCTTTCCAAAATTCACTAGTGAATCTCAGACTTCGTACCATAAGGTATTCCACGTAGTAGAACTTTCTCTTGGAAGTAAACAGATGCCAACCGGGTTATCAAGTGCACTTACTAGGGTGATTTCCATAACCCATGCATAAGTGAAATAAACCATCCGTCTTATCGGCGAACACCACTCGATCGGGCTTCAAATTTCCAATAAAGGTATCAAGGGATTCTAGGTAACTAATCATTACCAAACCCAAAAGGTTTCACGAGACTTCGAGGGTATTACCAAGGCTAGTCAAGAGTCTAACTACCCTCCTATCAAAACCGAGAGTGGCACCCCTTACTGGATAACCACTTCATCCCTAGAATCCATCCATAACTGAGGCATGTCATTTTCAAATCCAAAACAAGTCATGAATAAATGGACCGATTCTCTACAGGACTTGAGACAAAAATGGGATTCTCTATTACGCTAGTACTTAAGGTGCAGAGACTCAACTACCGAAGCGTACTTAAATGATGCGGGGATCAAAACAAAGTCTTGGCGGGATGATAGAAAAGAATAACTAGATCTTCAACAAGGATGTTATCCCCCTACTCAGGTACTCTAGTGAGGGTATACAATTATCTTCACGATGATCTTGTCCTTGTCCCACAATACTTAACTATCCGTCCCGTTTCACCATACCAAAGATACTTTTTCGTTATGGGTTGAGCCATACCAACAAGTTGCTCATCCTTAAGCTCGTATCCTTTATCCTTCTTTCTCACGATCCTTTCTTATAACGCGGCCACTGGTCTCTCAAGAACCACCTCCATCGTATGGAAAGCACTTTCGTAGGTAGAAAAGACTAGTCGCAGTTGAAACTACTGTGACTACAGATGGAGGAAAGAAAGGAAAAGAGACTCAATTAAGGAAACAAGGATAGTGCTAATGGCCTTTGGGGAATAGCCTTTTTCTTTTAAAAGAAAATTTTCTTGAAAAATGCTTCTTTGTAAACGGTTTTTTTTTTCAAATAGTTTTCAGAAGGTCTTTAAAAACTGTTGCCCAGTCTGGTAACCTTCTGCTCTGATACCAAATGTAACACCCCACCTCCGCTAGGGTCACTCACAAAGGGAATGCACTAGGTTTGGAGGAGTATTATTGGTAAACATGCACAGAAATATTACAAGACAGAACATATATAAAATAGCGGAAGTAAAATCAAACTTTCATAACATGAATAAATAAGGTCTAAAGCCTTTTACATCAGAGTACATCAAAACTTGTCTTGCAATAATAAAGAAGCATAAAGACTTTTTCATAAATTATTCCCCAAGAAAAAGCAGTAAAGTAGCCATAGCCAAGAAAAATCCAAGCCATCCATGATGACCTTCAAGCAGAAGAAGTCCGAACTAAACAACAGTATTTCCTCCCTGTAACCTGGGGAGGGAAACGGAAGAAAAGAGGCGAAACAAAACGGGTCAGTCAAAAAGACTGAGTAAGACCTATCTACTATTAGTATAAAAACTAGTAAAGTTAACTGACATGAGAAACTGAGATGAACATAAGCATGATAACAAGATAGATAAGCTAAATCAAAATAACAGGATGAACTACTGAACTCAGATAAACTAGGGTGTCGTGATAAACTACGATGTCAAGATAAAACAAGGTATCACATTGTCAGGTTTCTATCAAGTATAATATCCCAAGATATCTATCGCGTATAACGTCCCATGGCATCTATCCTGTATATCCGCTCTGCACCTACCGTATTAGTACCCCAACTGTATTACATGTTATCCGTGAATGACCCTTACTCAAAAGTCGTGAAATGGTCCATGTCAACCTAATATGCCGCATATATAGGTTACTCAACTCATATGTTTCTTTCCATGTATAAGTTCAGTCCTTTGCCGTAGGCTGTACGGGCTTTCCCATGTAAACGGTTTATCCTTGAAGTTGTTTTGGACTGCAACCCTTGATCTAGTTGTGTTTCCTTACCATGAACTATCGCGCGTCCACTTAGGATTTATGCCACCTAGGACCGCTAGGGATTATGCTACCTAATGAACGTTTCCGTGTCTCGGTTTGGGTTTTGGCCACCTAGGACCACTAGGGATTACGCCACCCGTCAACCGCGCCCTTGATCCCACGTATGTATCGTGAATCGTTTTCCATGTCTAGATGCACATGTTCCCCAATGTGCAATCCGAGTTTCGTGCCAGGGCAAATCAAGAAATACGGAACTCGGTCGGGAGCTTTAAATCGTCTGCCGATGCAGATATCAAGGTCTGTTTTTGTATCCGTGGCTATGGTCCCACGTGACCCCTCCCTCAACTACTGAAAGGCAATCCAAGAAAAATCATGTATAAGAACCACTCCCCGGCCCCACTATAGCCCACTTTCCTACGGGCCAACCTCACCCATGACTCGATAGCAAGCACATGGTCTGTTGGGGGTTCCCTGCCTTTCCGCACGTACACGATTGACTAAAGATGGTAGGTAGTCGGCGATGTGCTATCCAGGGCAAAAACCAAGAATCGTCGACTCCACGCTAATCCATCCCAGTCTTTAGGTCACTCGCATAGCAACCAAGGCATACTCTTGGTCCTTCAAACGCAGACCTTAACCTCTCATGGGCCTAGTGTAACTACCTGGCAGCCCACAGAGGGATCCCAAGAATATCCTCACGTCCCCCGAAGCTTCCACTTCGGCACCCAGTGCGCTGGAGCTTTTATCGAAGTCAGATAGCTTGCTCCTCCTCATATACTAAGCGATGACCTACCGTATTAGGTTACTCATCGCTTTGAGAATTAGTCCTATGTCCTTAGCTAAGAATTATTACTTAGTTACCCTTAACTAAGGTTTACCACTTAGCTTCCTTTCCCGTTATCCTTGATTAACCACGGTTTTCTACCTAGTTCTTCTAGCTAGGGTTTGTCTATTGGGTTAAGTGTTATCATTCAAGTCCATGACTTAACCCGCCCACGAATCACGTCAAAGATTGGCTAAGTATTTAAGTTCAAGACTTAGTCCCACAAGTTGGTTAAGTGTACCCAGAGGCTCATGACTTAACCTTATCAAGTCAAATTGGTCAAGTACTAGCTTACCTTAATCCTATCGGATTATCTTGCTAGATCGATTAAGCATAGATTATCTTAATCCCATCAAATTATCGAGTCGGATTGGTTAAGTATAGGTTGGCTTAACCCCATCCTCTAATCGTACTATAATGGTTAAGTATATTCTAAAAAAGGTCCTGTGACTTAATCTTATCAGGTCCGCGTATTAGATTGGTTAAGTGTAAGTTACTTAACCCCATCAAATCATCATGTATAATTGGTTAAGTATAAGTTGCTTAACCCCATTAAATTATCACGTTAAGTTGGTTAAGTATTGGTTACTTAACCTCATTGAATTACCGAGTTTAAATTGGTTAAATGTTTAACTTAACCCCATCGAATTACCGTGTTTAGATTAGTTAAGTGTGGATTACTTAACCCCATCTAATTACCGTGTCGGATTAGTTAAGTGTAAATTACTTAACCCCATCCCCTAATCATCTTGTATGGTTAAGTGTAATTAAGAAAACTTACTTAACCTTGCCAAATTATCATGTTGGATTGATTAAGTGTTGGTTAACTTAATCCCCGTCCACTAGTCGTATAAAAATGGTTAAGCATCATTAGGCAAATCAAATCACTTAACCTACCCAACCTTGTCATGTTTTGTTAAGTATCATTAGCTTAACCAATTTACTTAACCCATTTACCCATGCCATATTTGGTTAAGAGTCATTAATCAAATTAACTTAACCCTATCATGTGGCATTAATTACTTAATGCACCTTCACCTCTCACATTAGACTTTGTTGTGGTTACTAGTTAAACCGGTCGGTTCTGGGTAGCTTTACACCACAACTTGGTCTAACCTCGGGTTCAAGCACAACATGACCAACTTCTCACATTGGGTCCTATTGTTTGCAACTACTAGTTAGGCCGGTCGGTTCCGGGTAGTTTTACGTTGCAAACTCAACCCAACCTCGAGTTGGCCACACTTATATTATCTAAGTGTCATGTCCATCGTGTTTCCCAAAACATGTTACAAGTTTTCAAGCATTTGGGTAGACCTAACTTAATAGGTAAATTCCCAAAGGGTAGACCTAACTTAATAGGTAAATTCCCAAGCTTATGTTTTTATGCATACTTACATGTCAACTTCCATGTTATATTTCAAGCCATGTTTTCAAGTTGTATTTTCATGTCATTAGAAATTACCCATAACATAACCCAATGCTTTTAAACTCGCATATACGTTCGCAACAACGTAATGGATTAAAGGAAGAGACTTGGCAAAGGAATGACAAAAATGGGTATTAAGCCACAAGTTAATCATGGTGGCAAATGAGGCACAAATGTGTTCATTAGCTTGCATGTTACATTCTTAAGCCTCAAAAACATGCATAAACCCAAACTTGGCACATAAGCGAATCATGGTGACAAAAGACATGGAATGATGGCTAGAAACTCGCATATATCATCATATACGGATTATGACTTCATATGCAAGTTGACATAATGATTATGAAGATTCTCATGTTGCATAATGCAACATTTCAACATAAAGGTTGTGGCTTTTAGCTCATAAGATCAAGATAATGACTTCATAAACTTGCATAACATGATAGCATGCATCATTCTAATTAATCAAACCCAAACTTTCAACATGAACATTTAACTTCATAGTTAATATCTAAGAGTAGGGAAGGGCTTACATTGCTATGAAGGCCTAAATCGATTAAACTAAAGCTTGTGATGAAGCCTATGCATGCCATCACCCAAAAACCCAAAGATGGATGCTCCAAACCACTAAAAACACCATCTTTAAGAACAAAGATCAAAGCTTTTGCCTTGAAATTAACTTGAGAAGCTCTCATACTAACATAGGGACTCTCTAACACTCTCATGATCATGGAACCTCTCATAGGAATGAAGTGGAGGCTAGGATAGTTGAGTGGAGGCCATGAGAGTAGAAATTTTGCCATAGTTTAGTTACATGAGTGAATAATGAGGGTTTAGGGGAGGGTTAGGGGCTTATTTATAGAAGATTAGGCTAGTTAGGACCCTTAGATTAACCCTAGGACCAACCTGAACCGTCAGATTTCAAACCAGGCCCAGAAACCTAGCCAAGATAGAAACAGGTGCACCAGGCAAGACTGCTCGTCTGAGCCAGGTCGACAGCCCAGTCGACAGGGCTGTCGACTTGGTCAGACCAAGTCGACTCCCAAGTCGACAGGGCTGTCGACTTGGGTACTGTGGCGGGAACTTTTCCCGCCTGGCCCATCTTGCCCAATTTTCCAAATTCAAGTTTGAATTTGAAATCTGTTTTTACTTAGAAATTTTCTGAAAACTTCGTTGGGCCTTAATTGGGTCATACGGACTCCGATTTTCGAAAACTCGGACTCTATTTCGCGTATTTTTCCGAGACGAACGCAATGGCACAGCCCGTTCAACTTGATTCAGAATTTAAAATTAAATTCTGCCTCAATTCTTGTCTTACTCATGTTATCGAAATACGGGTTGTTACAAAATACATCATGCCATGTTCTTTCCTATAGGAAACAGTAAAAAACCCAATTTTTTTAGACATCGAACAGTAAAGAAATCAAATCTTTACACCATCAAATCAAAAAAACTAATATACAATTATAATCAGAAAATCTTATGTACAAAATCTTGTCTTCCATGTAAAAACACATCAGTTCAAATCTGAAACCGAAATAAAGCATTCAATGGTTACACATACATTGTACAATGCGAATGGACCATACATAGCCTAACCTAATCTGGGTAGGAACAGCTCGATTGTTGCACATATCGGAGCAGAAATATGACATAGAAATCTAACAAAAAGCCTTCACACATCCCTGCTAAGTACCCACAACCATCAACATATCAATCACAAACAGTTCGATCATAGCAGAACTGAAATGAAAAAAGGATCATCACCTAGGATCTAAGCACAAAAAGCCTAAAACCTATGACGTTATAGTTTGATATTAATATCATTCTTATCTAGATCGAATCCAACTATAAATACATAACCACACCTCATTTCTGATCAAAACATCAAAGAAGAAACCAATTTCGAACCACAAGGAAATCAAAACAAAATAAAAATCGAAACTAAAAATCAAGTCAGGTACTTATCTGAAATTGTGGATCCATGTAGTTCAATTTTCCATGTTTTCGATTGAGTTGGTGAAGCCGACAGACTAGGGTTCGATCAGGCTTCGAATTTGAAGCTTCGGTCTCGTTCTTCGAAGATTCTTCGTGGATGCGGAGCAATTGAAGAAGAAGGCGGAGCGTGGAGCTGGCTTGAATCCAACGAAGGTGGAAGCAAGAGGATTTCGACGGGGAAGCATTTTCTTTTTCTCTGGAATTTTTTGTGGCGGCTACGATTTGAAGAATGGGAGGGTTTCGATGGTTTAAGGGGAGAAAAAGGTGGATGCGGGTTTGGAAATAATGGGCCAAAGGATTTAAGGGTGAGCCTAATGGAAACAATTCAAAGCCAAATTCATTATTTTAGTTTCCTATAAGTAATTTGTGAAGCTAACTTAATTTGAGTTCACCTATTTTTTTAAAATAATATTAAACCAGTATTTGAAGACCAAAGGGGTCGGTTGTTTAACTAAAGTAACAATTAATTTAGTTAGTTGAAGTAATTAGGAATTTAATTATAATTTAATTATGTTAGTTCAAATTTCATTAATTCCATCATATAACGGGACAGAGTGAGAAAACATTGGAACAATCTCGACAAGTACTACACCACGGAATAGAACTGGACGCGTTTGGAATGGACTGGATTTTTCAGGTAAATTAGACGTTTGTTTAATTTTAAATGCAATAGGCGAATAAGAAATGGAATCAGATCAAGATGAGTTAAACTCACTTAGTTCTATCCACTTATATTTTATATAAGTTGGGTTTTTATTATTGCGTGCTATGGTAGCTAATGATTGACTGGTTGTTGATATATATTCATATATTGGTTGAACTGATGAAATTAGACGTCGTTTAATTTTAGTGAAATCCAAATCGTTATTCTAACGATTGGTCCCAATTAAGGTAACTTACCTTACTGGTCATGTTTATAAACGGGCTTAATCGTTTGACTTGTTATGGTTGTGTGAAATGAAATAGTTGATATTGAATTGTCGGTATTGACTATTATGAAACATTATTTGTTTGAATTGAATTATTTTGATTAGATGGTTGATTTGGTTATTGAATGTTGACCTAAAATTCAATATTTGTTTTATTTAAACCAATAGGTAATATGGGTTGAGTAATTGGCAGTATATGGCCTATAAATCAATCATTTTACAAATATCGATTTACCGTCAGGTAAATCGACGGAATGAAGTTATAAAATTCATTTTATAACTGAAAAATAGATTTTTAAAATCTATTATTTAAAATAAAAGTTTGTAAAGAGGAAATAAATATTTATTATTTATTTATTGAGTTTATAATTGATTTTTAATAATTTTATAAAGGAAATCTCTAATATTTATCATATTTATAAGTTCATGAGAAGAAATTAAGTTAATATATAATTTTGAATAATCGTTTGAGAAATAAATAAAAGGAAATTATTTAAATTAACTATATTATCAATTAATTTAAATAAAATATTTTTGGAATTGGTTAACGAGGAATTCATGTTTTGGACTGACAAAGTCAACCGTTTTAACTGAATTGATGATAAGATCAGTTGTTTGAATTAATTTTACAAGGTGGATTCACGAATAATGGTTTAAGTTTAATAAGATTTTAAAAAGAAATTTATAATTTATTTAGCAAATAAATAAGTTAATTAATTATACAGTAGTTAACGGTGAATTGAATTATTAATTTAATTTAAGAGATTACTACTTAAATGAGAATCATCTATGAAAGTTAATCGAAGTTAAAATGAAATCTAATTGCTTTGTGAAAGGAATTCATGAGCGGGTTTATATAAAACCCAATTCTTTATAACAAAATGGAGGAAGAAAATTTAAGCAAATGCGACGGCTTAATTTAATGTTTGGTAAATGTGTGAATTAAGTAAAAAGGAAATTAATAATGAAAGGTTTATATTAAGCCATGATTTGTAAAAAAAGTTTATAAAAAGGAGATGAGGTGTAAAGCATTACTTAATAATGAGATTAGGTAGAATTAATTGAAATAAGATTTCAAGCGGGTGAGTTAAAATTAAATTTGGTAATGAAGTGAGTGATAGAATTTTTTTTACATAAATCCAAGTAGTAAAATGTAACATTTAAAGAAGTAAGAAGCAAAGGTGGCGTTTTAGTAAGTAAATTCTTAATCAATGAATTAAGAAATAATATTTATATTCGAGAAAGAGACTTTCTAAAGTAAGAAGTTTTATAAAACATATTAATAAAATAGTTAGATGAGATGTGTTTGGTACTAAAATAAAGATCGGTTTTCGAATTACAACTAATGTCCATCTAAAGATAAGACCGTTGTTGATCAAGGTCTGAGAGGTAAATAAATACCCCAAGTTGAACGACTTCGGGATTATCTGAGGATGATATTAGTTTGTAATGGGGAAGAAGGTAAAAATAATTTATTATTTCCATATGAGAAATAATAACGGAATGAAAATAAGAAGGTATAGAATATATATAATGAGATTTTTCCCAACTAACAGAAGTGGAAGGATTTGGCATTTATATATAAAATTTCCAAAGTAAAAGAAATAAAAGGAAATGGTGGAAGGTTAAAATGGTACTTTCGAGGTGAAAGGAAATTGGAAAGTGAAGTTTGGGAAGTAGATTTGTTATACAGAAATAAGGGTGGATTAATGTATGCAAGTAATAAAACCAAAATAGATTTCATAACAATAATTTGTAAATGATAAGTCGAGTTTGTTTTCCAATATAAGTAATAAGTAATAAAATAGTAAATGGTTTTTAAACGATAATAGAATAAAGAATTTAATATGATTATAGAGCATCTTCTTAAATATGAAAGTGAAATAGTTTGAAATAATAACCTTACGTTAAATTCGTAATGAAAAACTATATTTGTAATATTTAAAAATTTGAGATTAACTATCATTAATCGTTTTTAATTAAAAGAGGCCAAGTACTGCTGAACACTGAACTAGCAAACTCATTCTATTCTCATGATTATTTAGTTGATAGTTAAATCACCGACTATCAAATCTGACCTATACGTTTTGAAACGACCCGAACTTCCTGGTAAGGAAAGAACGGATTGCTTTGAGAACACGACCAATCAGAACTCAAACAGAATAACATTTCATTGTTTATTACAACAATTCCATCAGAATACAAGAATATACAGAGTTTGAATAAATATTATACAACAGAAAATATCAGAGATTTAAACACATTACTGCAGCGGAAAAATAGTACAAAACACAACTGAAATAAATACACGGATACAGAGCTTTCCAAGTAACGTTCCAGCTATAAACCAGGATCCTGTGAATATAAATATGCAAAACACAACTACTAGCTGCCCGTGTCAAAATAAGGGCACCTAGAGTTTATGTTAAAACAATAAACTCTAGGTCAGTCATGTGACTGGTGTGAGAACTAAAGCAGTTATTAATCTTTATTTTTAAAGTTAGGTAAATCAAGGGACCACGCCGTATAATACGGAACGGGTTTCCTCCCAAGAATACCAGTGCATGAAACGAACAACGCAATGCTAAATAAAGAACAATGAAGCTATTATAAGACCCAAGTCCCATCACACAATGCAACGCAAGCCGGAGGATAGGGTTTTTACCTTATAATAGCCAAAGAATGCTTGATACATTTAAAACCGACTGTTTCTTAATCGGACTCCAACCGTAAATTAGTAATAGAACGATTCCCTATGTATTAACCCCGAAGGTCGAAACCAACATCAGACAAATACCCAAGAGATCACCCATCTTAGCTCGTTTCCAGTTAGTTTCTAATTTTATATACAATCATAAATATCAATCATAGACGGCATTAGTGCCCCATACCACTATGTCGACATATGTAGGTATACAATCAAAACCGCAAGGTCACGTATTGAAAATTGGATTTCCATCTATGAACCGAGTCTAGGGATCATCCTCTACCGATTCGAGACTGTCTAGTCCGAGCCTCAGGAACAGCCGCAACTGCCAATAGATTGCCATGGCTGGTCCACACGGAGTGGATTACAATGCCTGAACACTGCATTTCCCCAACCGATGGGGGTGTAAATGAGCCCACTGACTCTATCGGTTCAAGAACGACCGATATATCCGAGGCGCCTCCAATTCCAACAATCACATGAGTCAAACTCGTCAGCCAGTTCAAGCACTTACGCCACTCCTAACGAGAAAGAAATGCATGTACCCCTGATGTCCTCTCCCGCTTCTGGTTCATACCAGGGTGTGAGGCTCGCGAATGAACGCTACACAAAGCGGTGCCACAAAGGCTGTGCTTTGATCATCAACCACAAAACTCTGCTTTTCAATAGAAGACTTGATCATTTGCATCTTAGCATGCCACACAGGCAAACCACTCCATGCAACCGATATACATCAATCACACAGAATGATATCCAATGTCGGAAACACAGTCCATTTGCAAGTCCGTTCTGGGTCTGAATGAAACTGGAGGCACCATATTCCTCCCCATTATGTCCAATACAGGGGAGAGGCCCTCGCATATCCTTCGATCTACAAGTATGTCTGGACGATCGCCAACTGATTCTCTCCTCTTGGGTGTACAGCCCAATCAAGATCATTAGTAATTATCCAAACAATGTGAAGACCTCCGGTCTTCAACCACCGTCTTCATCTTCGACTTATCGTCGAATCAGTTATTCAAAATGGTATGAACCCAGTCTTTCTGAGCAACTCGCGTATATAATAAACAAGTGTTACATAAACACAACATACGCCTCATTCCAATTCATCAGTCTCTAACCGTAAATTAGTAGGAGAACAATTCCCCAAATATTAACCCCGAAGGCCGAAACCAACATCAGATCAATACCCAGGAAACCATTCAACTTAACTAATCTCTAGTTAGTTTCTAATTTTCTTAACTCCATTGGGTCTAAGAACAGTATTATTAAAGATACCATTCACGACAACCCAAAATATCATTCAATTGTTAATCGGGTTAAAGAACAAGTGTTATTTAAAACACTGTTTACGATAAACCCAAAAATCAATTCAATTCAATTCCAATTAAATAGAAATTAATTGGTTTACTTCATCAAATCTAAATAAAAAGATTTAATCTTTTCTCAACTGGGTTCAAGAACAGTGTTAATGAAGACACCATTCACGACAAACCCAAATCACATTCGATATTAAATACAAGGCTCTAAATAGAAAATATATCGGCTTATATTCAATATCTAATTCTGAAACCAACAAATATCGTATTTGGAAATAACGATATAAATATATCTTTCAAATTTCCATAACCATATCTGTATAATCACAATATCCGACATCGAAATATTCCGAAGATGATTTCGATTCAAATCCATTCCAATACTTATACTGGAAATTCTGATTATTTTTAAAACCACTTCAAATCCAATTTATTTATTTAAAAATATTGGATTTTAATTCTAGTTCATAACTAGTTCATTTCGATAAAAATATATTTTAATCCTTACAAATGTGGAGTATTTCATCCCAGTTCTTTCCAATTCATATACTATGATTTTACACAAATTATAGATATTTTTAATAATTTTATCAAGGCCTGTACAGTCGATTTCCAATAACGGTCGTCGAACTGCATTTACTGCGACCTTTTCTAAATTTGATTTGGAGGTATATCCAAATCCAACTGTTAGATTTCAAATTTCAAATATTCATTGGAAAGCTCTTTTCGATACGAACCCAAATGTCCTGGTTTCAGGAGATTCCGATGGTCGGATCTCCCGTAACGTCAATTTGAAGTCAATGGTTTAAATTCACGAAGTGCCGCCGCACGGCGCGTTCTATTCAGGCCATTTAATATATATAATATATATATTTCATCGATTTCAATTCTAAACGTATTTTATAAATCGTTTTAAATTCGTTTTCAAAACGATTTCAACTTCATATTCAATTTTAAATCAAAATTTTATATTCCATATCATCAATATATATATAAATGATAATATTTTCAAAACTTTATATTTTGAAATTACTTCCTTTTCGATATTCGAACAAAATCGATATAAATATCATTCGCGTCAAAATGACACATATCTAATCAAAACGGCTTTGTATATTTCAATAACTTCGTAATTCTATTCAACAAATGAATATTTTCCTCAACGCATGAATATATATTTTATTTCCACACGGAACAGATATACTTCTTATCGGGTGGTGGCCTTGCCGGAATTCGATAAGTAGTATGATGGGTGGTGGCCTTGCCGGAACTCATCTTTCTGTTATCCCTTACTTTTTCTTTATGGGTTACTCGTTTTTTGGTTGTATTCGGATATTTGTATCTTTGTATTTTTATTATATATATATGTGTGCTCTCTTCCTTTCAGAAGATCACACATTTTTGCTCAAAAAAAAAATTATTTTATTTCCACACATGAATATATATTTTATTTCAACACATGAATATATATTTTATTTCAACACATGAATATATATTTTATTTCAACACACGAATATATATTTTAATTCAACACATGAATATATATTTTAAAATATTCTTTATCTTGTAAATTGTAATGAGGCCCAATCAATGACCATATAATGTTAATTATATGGATTTCTATACAACACATGTATATAATCACAACGATAAATAATCAGCTATCATCCAAAGTGCACAACACAACTGTCTGTCTACCTATCGATCGACATACAACTAATTATTGGGACTAGTGTACGTCGAGTATCATCCCAATACCCGTGTGGGGTTTCACATCAACAAACACAGATTTTATTTGTGCAGTTGGGCGACGTGTAAAATTTATTGTCCCAATCAATATCAGTCAAATCAGTGTGCATAAACAAATCGTCTGATTTGTAAATGAATATTTTATTTTATTCATACACCTGTTAAAAATTATATTCTTAATGATAAAATATTTTATTTCAATACATGAATTTCTATTCAGTTCATTTATTCAATAAAATGATCTTTTTATTTTTCTAACTTATTTTAGAAAATTTCGGCAGCATAACGGCACGATACTAGAAACAGGACAAGGTCTATCCTTATCCCCGGTCTAATAATGGCCCACGCCATATACATATCAATCAAATCAATTTCATTATTCACACCATAAACAAAATTCCAACAAATATTCTAATTAATCACGAAACAACCAAACAAACAAGTCCATGGTCTGTGGACGATGGTGTCGGGTGCTACTAAGCACCGTCTGCATCCTAGTATGTATATATAACTAGAAAAGAAAATTTAAAGTGAGAAATTCTCACCTTGAGGTTCCACAACGTCGTTTCATTTCTGAATTTCTGAATGGCTTGGGTTTGCCCGACATTCCAACTCAACCATTTCACGCTGTTTACAATAAAAAATCACATTTTTATTCTTGAGCTGTTCATATAAAAATCACATTTTTATTCTTCTCCTTATATAAAGATTATATTTTTAATCTCTACATTATATAAAAATTATATTTTTAATATCTCTATATTATATAAAAATTATATTTTTACTTTACCATTTCAACTATATAAAGATTCAAAATTTCCTAATATAAAAATTCGATTTTTAAACTTCCTTCTCATATATAAAAATTCGATTTTTACTCTTCTTTTACATATATAAAAATTCGATTTTTACTCTTCTTTTACATATATAAAAATTTGATCTTTCTAATGTATAAAAATCAAATCTTTTAACAACCACAAATTATAGTTTTAATCAAACAAAATTTATTTATTTTTTTGCTTTCATATGATAAAAATCTAGACTTTCCAATGTAAAAATCTTACTTTTCTTATATATATATATAAAAAAACCTAACCCATTTTATATCAAAGCATTTTTATACTTAGCTTCCTATGACTTCAAAAACTGAAATTAATGTTCAAAGCAAAAAACTCACGGTTCCTTCTCGGGTGGTTTGAGGAGGCGGCTCGGGGTCCTTGCAGGCGGAGATGGCGGTGGAATAGGGACTGGCGGTGGACTGAGGGTGGAGCAGGGCCCCACGGTGGTCTGACGCGGGTTTGTGGGGGATTGGGTTTGGTTTTCGGGGGCGTCGATCTAGGGCTCGTGCACGAGAAGAGGGAGTGAGGGTTAGAGGGGCTCGACGCTGGTGGGGTGGATGGAGGCCAGCGCTATGGGGAGGAGCTCCTGGATCGGCGGCGTCGATTGGAGATTAGGGCGCGATTCGATTTTTCTCTTTTTTTCCCCTTTGTTCCGAGATCGAACGGGTTTGATTCGGGGAGGGCTCCGTTGACCAGATGTGTAGGGGAAGGGTGAGTTGGAATATATTTTTATATTTAATTTATTTTAAAATCCATAAAGTTACTTTTTATTTCGACCTTGAAATCAAGCCCACCGCCTGTAGTCTCCAGCTAATTACCCCCATTCCGAACACAATGGGATATGTTTCATAAGCCAGTTCGACTGTTTCATTTAGTTTTTGCTGAAACTAAAATATAACTCTATATATTCAATTTTAAACGTACATTTCAATTTACCGGGGCCATATACGAACTCTAAAAATTACAAAAAAAATTATTTCTAGCTTCGTATTGATGATACGGTCCTAACAAAACTAATTTCGTCAAATTCTGAGACCGTTTGAAAAATGGTCATTTTCTGGATGATCGAAACTGTCAAAACACGTTTAACTTCACCACGCTGACATATTTATTCAGAAAATTATGAAAAATTCATCTTAGCAATAATTGACATCCCAGATCGAACAAAAGTGGTTTCGTCGAAAACTGAGGTCGTTTGCAAAATTTCCATTTTCAAGGGCCTTTATATATATTAAAATATATATAAATTCCAAAGCGACTTTTCTGAATTTTAAACTGGACATATCTTTCAACTTCTAAAGTGAAATATCGGTTTCTTAGCTTCGATAGAAAGATGTCATTAAAAAGATTCAAATATTTCTCGTTTTGTTCAATTCCGACTTAATACAAATTCTGTATATTAATTTGAAATTAGAAATCGAATTTTCGAACTACCGCGCCATTTCAGGCTCGTTATATAATTAAAATAAAATTATTCGTTTTAACTTCATCGAAAATAAATTTTTCGTCATTATTATTTAAAATAATTCATTTTAAATATTCAAAATTAATTAAAATAACCAAAATAAAAATTTTAAATTAGCTAAGAATTTCTGGGTTGTTACAATCTCCCCCCACTTAAAATCTTTTCGTCCTCGAAAAGGAACGAAGGTGAAAGTTGTTTTATAATCAAGTCAACTTTCGTTATTTTAATTATGGCGTAAGTTTTTCAACATTTCGGTTTCTAAAAACTTTCAAAAAAATTCAAAAATTTGGCTAACACCCTAAATTTTCGAAAAATTTCGCCATAACCTCCCCTGCACCGGGAGCATCGGAAAATTCCCAAACCGCCATACAGGCCCTCTTGTCTCAAAAAAGAAAAAGCCAAGCGGCTAGCCAATCGGCTCATAAAATCATCATCACCCAAAGAAATACAATAAACATGTACCTATTTGTCGGGCAAACAATTTTATTCCTCTTCTTTAGCCTCCTTGCTATGACCTGTTCAATGTTTACAAATGTATATGCATGCAATTTCAAACAATTTTCAAAAAGTTCAATATTTGACTAATTTACCATTCGTTCACATAAGGGTTTTATTGGTTAACAAATAATCATACAACACAACCATCAATCAATTAGTGAATTAACGTTTCAAATTCATAATTTTGACATATACAGAAAATCATGTTTTTGATGCCAAATCACAACAATTAAGCCCTATCTAGTTTCGGTTCTCACACCAGTCTAAAGGAAATATATAGTTATCACACTTTCGAAAATCAAACATAAATATTGATGATGCGATCGTTATCATCAGTATTATCTCCAGGCGTCTAGGGTATGATTCTATATCTATCCAGTATATTAAAACTTCGAATATTCATTTGCAAGGCGTATATGCAAAATCTTTATATATTGGATTGTCCAAATTCAATACAAATGAAATAATCAAATACGTATAATTGATTTAAATTTTCAAACAAAGTTTGTTTTCATCTTTATTTTAGAAACACTACTCTTTCGACTCGTTCTAGGATACTGCTGATCCTATCTCTAATGAATCATTCTCATTGGATGTTACTAATCCAATCTCTGATGAATTCTTTCGTTTGGTTATAATGTGTCTTGTTCTCGAGCTCTGTAAACCAGAGCTCTGATACCAAAATGAAACGGCCCGAACTTCCCTGGTAAGGAAAGAACGGATTGCTTTGAGAACATGACCAATCAGAACACAGACAGAAGAACATTTCATTGTTTATTACAACAATTCCATCAGAATACAAGAATATACAGAGTATGAATAAATATTATAACACAGAAAATATCAGAGATTTAAATACATTACTGTAGCGGAAAAATAATACAAAACACAACTGAAATAAATACACGGATACAGAGCTTTCTGAGTACCGTTCCAGCTATAAACCTGGATCCTGTGAATATAAATCTGCAAAACCCACCTACTAGCTGCCCTGTCAAAATAAGGGCACCCAGAGTTTAGGTTAAAACAATAAACTCCAGGTCAGTCATGTGACTTGTGTGAGAACTAAAGTAGTTATTAATCTTTATTTCAAAGTTAGGTAAATCAAGGGACAACGCCGTATAAAATGGAACGGGTTTCCTCCCAAGAATACCAGTGCATGAAACATATAGCGCAGTGCTAAATAAAGAACAATGAAGCTACTATAAGACCCAGGTCCCATCACACAATGCAACACAAGCCGGAGGATAGGGGTTTTACCTTATAACAGCCAAAGAATGCTTGATACGTTTAAAACTGAATATTTATTAATCGGACTCCAACCGTAAATTAGTAAGAGAACGATTCCCTATGTATTGACCCCGAAGGTCGAAACCAACATCAGACCAATACCCAGGAAATCACCCATCTTAGCTCGTTTCCAGTTAGTTTCTAATTTTTATACAATCATAAATATCAATCATAGACGGCATTAGTTCCCCATACCACTATGTCGCAATATGTAGGTATACAATCAAAACCGCAAGGTTACGTATTGGAAATTGGATTTGAATCTATGAACCGAGGCTAGGGATCGTCCTCTACCGATTCGAGACTGTCTAGTCCGAGCCTCAGGAATAGCCGCAACTGCCCCATAGATCGTCAGGGCTGGTCCACACGGAGTGGATTATAATGCCTGAACACTGCGCTTCCCTAAATTATGGGGCGTAAATGAGCCCACTGACTCTATCGGTTCGAGAACAACCGATATATCTGAGGCGCCTCCAATTCCAACAACCACATGAGTCAAACTCGTCAGCCAGTTCAAGCACTGATGCCACTCCTAACGAGAAAGAAACGCATGTCCCCCTGATGTCCTCTCCCGTTTCCGGTTCATACCGGGGTGTGAGGCTCGCGAATTAAAGCTACACAAAGCGGTGCCACAAAGGCTGTGCTTTAATCATCAACCACAAAACTCAGCTTTTCAACAGAAGCCTTTCTGAACAACACGCGTATATAATAAACAAGTGTTACACAAACACAACATACGCCTCATTCCAATTCATCAGTCTCTAACCGTAAATTAGTAAGAGAACAATTCCCCAAATATTAACCCCGAAGGCCGAAACCAACATCAGATCAATACCCAGGAAACCATTCAACTTAACTAATCTCTAGTTAGTTTCTAATTTTCTTAACTCCATTGGGTCTAAGAACAGTATTATTAAAGATACCATTCACGACAACCCAAAATATCATTCAATTGTTAATCGGGTTAAAGAACAAGTGTTATTTAAAACACTGTTTACGATAAACCCAAAAATCAATTCAATTCAATTCCAATTAAATATAAATTAATTGGTTTACTTCATCAAATCTAAATAAAAAGATTTAATCTTTTCTCAACTGGGTTCAAGAACAGTGTTAATGAAGAAACCATTCACGACAAACCCAAATCACATTCGATATTAAATACAAGGCTCTAAATAGAAAATATATCGGCTTATATTCAATATCTAATTCTGAAACCAACAAATATCGTATTTGGAAATAACGATATAAATATATCTTTCAAATTTCCACAACCATATCTGTATAATCACGAAATCCAACATCAAATATTCCGAGGATAATTTCGATTCCAATCCATTCCAATATGTATACTGGAAATTCTGATTATTTTTTAAACCACTTCAAATCCAATTTATTTATTTAAAAATATTGGATTTTAATTCTAGTTCATAACTAGTTCATTTCAATAAAAATATATTTTTATCCTTACAAATGTGGAATTTTTCAACCCAGTTCTTTCCAATTCATATATTATGATTTTACACAAATTATAGATATTTTTAATAATTTTATCAAGGCCCGTACAGTCGATTTCCAATAACGGTCGTCGAACTGCACTTACAACAACCTTTTCTAAATTTTATTTGGACGTATATCCAAATCCAACTGTTAGATTTCAAATTTCAAATATTCGTTGGAAAGCACTTTTCGATACGAACCCAACGATTCTGGTTTCAGGAGATTCCGATGGTCGGGCCTCCCGTAAAGTCAATTTGAAGTCAATGGTTTGAATTCACGAAGTGTCGTGGCGCGGCGCGTTCTATTCGGGCCATTTAATATATATAATATATATATTTCATCGATTTCAATTCTAAACGTATTTTATAAATCGTTTTAAATTCGTTTTCAAAATGATTTCAACTTCATATTCAATTTCAAATCAAAATTGAATATTCCATATCATCAATATATATATAAATGATAATATTTTCAAAACTTTATATTTTGAAATTACTTCCTTCTCGATATTCGAACAAAATCGATATAAATATCATTTGCGTCAAAATGGCACATATCTAATCAACACAGCTTTATATATTTCAATAACTTCGTTATTTTATTCAACAAATGAATATTTTCCTCAACACATAAATATATATTTTATTTCCACACATGAATATATATTTTATTTCAACACATGAATATATATTTTATTTCAACACATGAATATATATTTTATTTCAACAAATGAATATATATTTTAAAATATTCTTTATCTTGTAAATTGGAATGAGGCCCAATCAATTACCATATAATGTTAATTATATGGATTTCTATACAACACATGTATATAATCACAACGATAAATAATCAACCATCATCCAAAGTGCACAACACAACTGTTTGTCAACCTATCGATCGACATACAACTAATTATTGGGACTAGTGTACGTCGAGTATCATCCCAATACCCGTGTGGGGTTTCACATCAACAAACACAGATTTTATTTGTGCAGTTGGGCGACGTGTAAAATTTATCGTCCCAATCAATATCAGCCAAATCAGTGTACATAAACAAATCGTCTGATTTGTAAATGAATATTTTATTTTATTCACACACCCGTTAAAAATTATATTCATAACGATAAAATATTTTATTTCAACACATGAATTTCTATTCAGTTCATTTATTCAATAAAATGATCTTTTTATTTTTCTAACTTATTTTAGAAAATTTCGGCAGCATAACGGCACGATACTAGAAACGGGACAAGGTCTAGCCTTATCCCCGGTCTAATAATGGCCCACGCCATACACATATCAATCAAATCAATTTCATTATTCACATCACAAACAAAATTCCAACAAATATTCTAATTAATCACCAAACAACCAAACAAACAAGTCCATGGTCTGTGGACGATTGTATCGGGTGCTACTAAGCACCGTCTTCATCCTAGTATGTATATATAACTAGAAAAGAAAATTTAAAGTGAGAAGTTCTCACCTTGGGGTTCCACTCCATCGTTTCATTTCTAAATTTCTGAATGGCATGGATTTGCCCAACATTCCAACTCAACCATTTCACGCTGTTTACAACAAAAAATCACATTTTTATTCTTGAACTGTTCATATAAAAATCACATTTTTATTCTTCTCCTTATATATAGATTATATTTTTAATCTCTACATTATATAAAAATAATATTTTTAATATCTATATATTATATAAAAATTATATTTTTACTTTACCATTTCAACTGTATAAAGATTCAAACTTTCCCAATATAAAAATTCGATTTTTAAACTTCCTTCTCATATATAAAAATTCGATTTTTACTCTTCTTTTACATATATAAAAATTTGATCTTTCTAATATATAAAAATCAAATCTTTAACAATCACAAATTATAGTTTTAATCAAACAAAATTTATTTATTTTTCTGCTTTCATATGATAAAAATCTAGACTTTCTTATGTAAAAATCGTACTTTTCATATATATATATATATATATATATATATATATATAAACCTAACCCTTTTTATATCAAAGCATTTTTATACTTAGCTTCCCATGACTTTAAAAACTGAAATTAATGTTCAAAGAAAAAAAAACTCATGGTTCCTTCTCTGGTGGTTTGAGGAGGCGGCTCGGTGTCCTTGCAGGCGGAGGTGGCGGCGGAATAGGGACTGGCGGTGGACTGAGGGTGGAGTAGGTCCCCACGGTGGTCTGACGCGGGTTTGTGGGGGGATTGGATTCGGTTTTAAGGGGCGTCGATCTGGGGCACGCGTACGAGGAAAGGGAGTGAGGGTCGGAGGGGCTCGACGCTGGTGGGTTGGATGGAGGCCTGCGCGATGGGAAGGAGCTCCTGGATCGGCGGCGTCGGCTGGAGATTAGGGCGCGATTCGATTTTTCTCTTTTTTCCCCCTTTGTTCTGAGATCGAACGGGTTTGATTTGGGGAGGGCTCTGTTGACCAGATGTGTAGGGGAAGGGTGAGTTGGAATATATTTATATATTTAATTTATTTTAAAATCCATAAAGTTACTTTTTATTTCGTCCTCGAAATCAAGCCCACCGACTGTCGTCCCTAGCTAATTACCTCCATTCCGAAGACAATGGGATATGTTTCATAAGCCAGTTCGACTGTTTCATTCAGTTTTCACTGAAATTATAATATAACTCTATATATTCAATTTTAAACGTACATTTCAATTTACCGGGGCCACATACAGACTCTAAAAATTAAAAAAAAAAATCTAGCTTTGTATTGACGATACGGTCCTAACAAATCTAATTTCGTCAAATTCTGAGATCGTTTGAAAAATGGTCATTTTCTAGTCGATCAAAATTGAATAAAACTGTCAAAATACGTTTAACTTCGCCATGCTCACATATTGATTCAGAAAATTATGAAAAAATCATCTTAGCAATAAATTGACACCCCGGATCCAACAAAAGTGATTTCGTTGAAAACCGAAGGCGTTTGCAAAATTTCCATTTTCAAGGGCCTTTATATATATTAAAAAATATATAAATTCCACAGCAACTTTTCTGAATTTTAAACTGGGCATAACTTTCAACTTCTAAAGTGAAATCTCAGTTTCTTAGCTTCGTTAGAAAGATATCATTAAACAGATTCAAATATTTCTTGTTTTGTTCAATTCCGACTTAATACGAATTATGTATATTAATTTGAAATTAGAAAGCAAATTTTCGAACTACCACGCCATTTCAGGCTCGTTATGCAATTAAAATAAAATTATATGTTTTAACTTCGTCGAAAATAAATTTTTCGTCGTTATTATTTAAAATAATTCATTTTAAATATTCAAAATTCATTAAAACAACCAAAATAAAAAAAAATAATTGGCTCAGAATTTCTGAGTTGTTACACGTTTGTTAGTATAGAAAGACTGGGATCGAATTTATATTCGAAAACCATTCCGACTAGGGAATACGTGAAGGAAGATTCAAACCTCAAGCCTCACAACCAGGAAATGACAAAAATCTGGCAGGCAGCATAGCTATGAGGGTCCCTCCCATCAGGGTGCATAATCACCTATCTAGAGAAAATCCATTTGCTTCTTTAATCTATTTCGATGCTATCCCATTTTTGGGAAACGGTTGTTGATCCCAACCGTTGGTGATATACTTTCGATACACTCAAGCAAAATGAGTGGTCGGTCATGTGTGGGCCGGGTTGTGAGATGTTCTTGTTGAACCCAGTGTATTCGCCTCTAGAGATGCACTATCGGCAGGTGGTTCCATACCTTATAATAGTCGGAATCCAATCTCCAATAAGCGCTTGCGATTTTGTTGTATACTAAATATGTGGAGCGTGAGATGCAAGCGTTCCGCTAGATTGATATTTATTTGTATTTAGACATTATTGTAATATCAGAAATGATAATAATTTCAAAAATGTTTCGGGTTATCGTAAGGTAAAACTGTCCGTATTTATGTGTGGATTTGGTCTTATGATTATCCTTTTCTTTCGAAAAGATTTTGAACTTTAAAATCAAGTTGGATGATTTCCCTTAAAGCTTTGTGAGTTTTTCTCACTCTAGTTCACCAGACTGACCCGGTGCTTTGTAAAGGCTCGGGTTAGACTGGGGTGTACAGGTTCAGGTTATCGGATGTTGCGAAATTCAGAGACGAGCTGGAGGTGTTCAGGCGTATGATGTCTAATATTTATTCTGTTGTGTGGCTGTATATGAGAACGGATTATTATAACTATTTAAGGGTATTGATGTACTCTGATATTGTAAGTATTTTAAAAGCTCTCAGTAAAGATTTATTTCTGTATCATATTTTGTTCCGCAGCGATGTGAGACTCTGTGTTGTGTTGGTTCTTCTTCTTCTATTCTAATATTTCTTTCTTTTTTTTCTCACCATCTAATTTCTTTCTATAAACGTTCCAGTGATTTCGGGGTTTGAAAGGTCGGCATGAATACGGTATATGTATTTATGTCGATTTTCGGGGCCGAAAACCTTGGGTCGTTACATTGTCGTAGCGTTGGCAACAATTTAAATATTTAAACTTAAACTGTAAACAGTGAGCGGCATCCAGTAATACGTCACTGCTACCCAAGCTACAACAGTATCAATGATTCGATATGACCTTTGTGAATAGTGTATCGAAATAATTTCATCCTTTTAACCGTTATATCCATGATTAAACTGGAGGCATGGGTCGTATCATCCTCTTTATAATTTAATATGTTTTCTTGATCAATGAGTAGACTGTTCAGAACAAATCAATAGTTGAGCACGGCCATGCATTTCACTATCTCACTCAATCAAGAGGCCCATGGTTATAACTACGAATATATCATAGGGTTAAATTCCATCTAGATCATTCATAATTTATATTTGATTCCAGAAATATCCAATAATCACCGTTATCATTACTCTATTACGAGATAACTTTAGATGATATCAAAACACAAATATCCTCGAATAAAATTACAATGATCTCAAGTCTGAGGACCATTATATGACTATCACTATGAGAACAACTTATGATATTGTTGATTATATTCCATGTAGTTATCTCACGGTGGGTCAGACCAATACGCTATTCTCTTATACGTATTTATATCTTGACTTTAATATCACATATATTAATGATCAATGAGATGTGATCATCAGTCAATCAATATACTAGTCTTAACGCTTTATTCTTGTCCAGTATAAACAATAAAACTCGACTAGGGACATTTAAGAATTATAATACTTATCATATTACATGTAACACCCCGTAATTCTGCGACATTAAGTTTCTCAAATTAAAGTATGATTAATTTTTAAAAGAAAAATTAAAAGAAAAAGATCCATGCAGTTGTTTAATTTAAGTATTGTAACTAACATGAAAAAGAGAAGTAAGGAGAGAACAATAATTATTATTGTTCTAAGACTTATTAACAAAAGCCTCTGTAGCTCAGTTGGTTAAGGCATTGGATTTGTAGCATGGAGGTCGGGGGTTCGAACCCCGACGGCGACATAATTTTTTTATCTTTGTTTTAGAGAGGGCCAACTGAACATGCAAATATATGTACGTATACAAATTCAAAATTTGAAAGGATAAGAACGTACATATAAGGAAATAAAGAAAATATATATATATATATATATATATACATATGAGAATATAAATATATATATATATATATGCAAAAATATAGATATACGAAAGATAAAATTCAAGATAAGGCTACAGTCAATGAAATATGGCAACATCATTTGAATTTTGAAAATAAAATGAAAGTTGTGCATATATATATACGCGTAAAATGGTCGTTAGAGGAATTGTATACATATAAGAATATTTCATGTGAATAAAACAGTTAAATAAATTCCAGAAATTCAAAAGTTTGAAAATCAAACTTTTACGCCAAAATAGCTTGTGGGACCCAATGCTGACTCAGCACTGCGTGTATGATAAGGTTTGGCTAGATTCATCTACGTACCTGGACTATTTTCTTAACTCGGTTCAATGCTGACTCAGCGCTGCGTGTACGATAAGGTCTTGAGCAGCTATATAAACAGCCCTAGTCTTCATTCTCTTTGCACCAATTCTCTTCTATCCTTATGCTGCTAAGATTCATGGCTTCTTCCCCTCCTCTAAATTTTCTTAAATAAATAAAATAAAATATGATTCAAGACGAGGAGATGCTGCTAAAAGACTTTTAAGGAGGGATTCAAATCAAAGTTTCAAGTGAAGAATTCAAAGGCTAGCTCAAACAAGTTTCAAGCAACGACGCACGAATCATAGCCACGCTTTCCTTCTTTTCTAGATCTATTTTCTGTAAGTTGGTTATTTCTAGATCTGAATATTTTGTTTTATTTGTGACATGAAATTAAAGGAATAAAGGAATATGCCAAATCTCTCTCTCTCTCTCTCTCTTCGAATCTGTGTTTATACTCTTGGACTGAATTAAGAACTGTTATGATTCGAGGACAAATAAGACTGTAACCGTGACTATGACTATAGAACTGTGGCCTTTGAAAGCATATGCCTTTGGACTATGACATAAGCCTTTGATTTTGGGACATATAAACATTGCCTATGACAATGACTTAGGACTATGGGAATTATTTTCCCTTTTGGACTATGAACATCGCCTATATTGCCTATGACCATGGACATTACTTATGACTAAGAACATAAGCCTTTGAATTGGACATAAACTATTGCTTATGACATAATGAGGACAATTGTGATTTTGACACCCATGATTCATGATTAGGAAAATATTGCTTTAGTTTGGTGATTGTGAAATTGGGTCTAAACCCAATTATTTATTCTACCTGTTCCCTGGTTTTTTCTTTGGTTTTAAGACAGTGGGAATTTACCTATTAAGTTAGGTCTACCCACGTTCTTGAACCTATTTTGCCCATTCTTTGGTTTTAAGACAGTGGGAATTTACCTATTTAGTTAGGTCTACCCATATTCTTGAACCTACATTGTTATCCAAACCTTTTTATGCCAATTATTCCTTCTTGTCATTTTGATTCATTCCCTTTTTATCTACGAATCTAGATTTATTTATAATCTAGGTTGAATCACGATTATTCGAACGGTGGGAATGCGATTTGGGGAAAAACATGGAAATGAATATGAACGTAATTGTAAACTTGGAAATTGGCATAATTTGGAATATGTATTATGACATGCATATTAAAATGAAAACGGGGAAATTTGACATGGATTAGGGAATATGTGATTTTGACATATTAAATTTAGCATTAGTAAGTAAGCTAAATTTTAGGCATAAAATGTAAACTAGAAAAATAATTCTAGTTTTGCCATAAATTGTGAATTAGGATGTTAAACCAAGATTGGGTTAATTAAGGTTGATTTGGAATAAGTATATTAGCACAATTTTGAATTTATTCATAATTGTGAGCAATTGTCATGTTTAGAATAAATTATGGTTAGCGACACTAAATTTGGTATAATTTACATACCAAAAAGTATAAATATGATAAATAAGAGAGAATGGGCCATAATAATAAATGTGACAATGTACATTAAAAGAGTAGTAATGAAATAAGTAAATTAGGAGTAATTTACTTGTAGAATTCGTCATAAATGTTAAATTGTTCATTTACCACAAAATATGTAACTTGGTTAAGTTTTGGCCATAAATTATAAACTAGGATATTTAATCTAGTTTCGGCAATGAAATAGGAAATGGCCTAAATTGCATGTTGGGTTAGGACTTGGGCCTAGAATATAAGTATACTAGTAGGCTTGACAAATAAATATAGGCCAAATTTGTCTAAAAAGGGGAAATGGGCTTTTGAAATAAATTGTTAACAATTTATAAACAAAAGAAAAGTATTTTGATAACATCCCTTTTTATAACACATAGACCAGAAGGTTCTAGGGTGACAGAGAGGATAGTGTCTAGGCTTGGGTTTGGAAAATACAAGTTTCCTGCCCTCCCTGGCTATCCCTAACTGATCCGAAGGACGGGATGTTTTTGTTCAAAACCAGATTTGGAAATTAATCAAAAACCCTTTGAACTTAGAAAACATGAATATGCCTAACCCGAGGTTAGACTGAGTTGCGGTGTAAACCTGCCCGGAACCGACCGGCACATCCAGTAACCGCAGCAATATCTGTCTAATGTGAGAGGTTGCGGCTTTAATTTATTAATTAAAGCTAGAACAAGAATGGGAGAGTTAAGTCCATAGGAACACTTAACCAACCTAACACGGTTAAGCTAGAATGGGAAGGTTAAGGAACACTTAACCAACTTAGCACAGTTAAAGCTAGAACGGGAGGGTTAAGTCCATGGGAATACTTAGCCAAATTAACATGTTGACTAGACTAGAAGGTGGGGTTAAGTAAAATTAATACACTTAGCCAATTTAACATGTTAATTAGACTAGAGGTTGGGGTTAAGTAATACACTTAGCCAAATTAATATGTTAACTGGACTAGACCATAGGGTTAAGTAAACTTGAACGCTTAACCATCAGAATATGATAAATGAATAGGGTTAACTAAAAAGCATGAAGGGATAACACTTAACCAGTGTAATAGTATAAGGGAAGAGGGTTAAGATAGCTTGAATCGACTAAAGACACTTAACCAACCCAACCTGGCGAGAAAGAAAACTAAGTAGTAGACCTCAGTAGAAAAAGGGACTAAGTAGTAAAACTTAGTTAAGAAAACAAGGAATTTGGAAACTAAGTGGTAAACCTTAGTTAGTAGAACTAAGTAGTAATTCTTAGTATAACACGAAGGAGCAGACATCCATCTGGTTTTAAGAAGGCTCCAACGAATTGGGTTACGAAGCCCGAGGCTTCGAGGGGACGTGAGGGTACTCTTGGTATCCCTCTGTGAGGCTGCAGATGATCATCCTGGGCTCACAGAGGTTAAGGTCTGCGTTAGAAGAACCGAGGGTATGAATTGGTTGCAATATATATGTGGCAACCTAAAGACTAGGATGGACCAGCGTGATTCGGCGAGAAGACGGTAGCCCTGTGATAGCAACTCGTCGTCTACCATCCATCTTGAGTCAATCGAGATACGTGAAGCGGAAAGGCGGAGAACTCCAAAAGACCATATACTTGCTATCTAGTTATGGTTGCGGATGGCCATAGGATAGTGGGGCACCGGGGGCCGGCGTATAGTTCTCATTTTACAAGGTGTGCCTTTCATTAGCTGAGGGAGGGGTCAAGTGGGACCATAGCCACTGGAATTAAAACAGACCTTAGCATCTGCATCGGCAGATATCTGAAAGCTCCCGACCGAGTTCTGTATTCCTTGATTTGCCCTGTCACAGGACTCGGATCGCGCATTACAGGACATGTGCATCTAGACAAGCGATAACGATTCGCGATACATGCGTGGGGAAGCCTAGGAACATATACCACTCTAGGTAGTGTGTCCTAGACTTGGGGGCATTGTTCGACAGGTAGCGTAATCCCTAGTTGGACTAGGTGGCATAAACCCTGAACTCGAAAAGCGTTCAGCAGATAGCGTAAAACTATAGTTAAATCTAGAAAGCAGTGGATAGAAAACCCTAGATTAGATCTAGGTAACAACTAATAAATGGATGCCTGAAGGCGATGGAAAATACAGGGATTGGGATCACGTTATCGTTACTAGTTGAAACACTAGTTAGGCGGTGCAGAGATATAGAAACCAGTATAACAAGTAAATAGCGAAGCAGCGAAAGTATTAGAGCGTATCCAGTTTATCTTAGCATATCTTGTGACTACCTTGTCTAATCTTGTTGACCCTATCATCATGGTGTAATCTTGTATTCAGTTAATTCATGTCGTTTTGTTTTCCATGTTCACATGCTAGAAGTTACTGAACTTACTCAGGCTTTATGTCTGACTCTGTTTTTCTTTCGTCTTCTTTCTTCCGTTCCCCCCCCCAGGTTGTTAAGGAGGAAATAGGATAGCTCAGATTTGTTTTGGGATGATTTCTCTTTCCAAGCTTGGAGAATCTTGGATGCATCGGCTTTGGATTGCTATGGCTGGCTTTTGTTACATTGGGGAATATAAATGTATTTTATGCTTCTTTATTTTGTAAAGACAGTTGATACTCTGATATTGTAAAGGAACCTTGTACAAATTATTTTGTCAATAAAGCAAAGTTTTATTTTCCGCTGTTTAATGTTTGTCTGTCTTGTAATTTATCTGCATCTTTTACCCATAATGCTCCACAGAACTTAGTGCATTCCCTTTGTGAGTGACACTAACGGATGTGGGGTGTTACACGTGGTATCAGAGCTGAAGGTTACCAGATCAGATAAAAGATTTAAAAAAAAAATATTTTTCAAAACGGTCTTTAAAGAAGCATTTTCAAAATAAAAGTTTTGTTTTAAAGGCATATTCCCCAAAGCCATACGCACTATCTTTTCTTCCTCTATTTGAATTCTTGTCTCCTTCTTTCTTGACTCTCTGGGGCTCCTGGCTTTCTGGGAGGTAACCTCATCGAAGGGCGAAGTAGTGCCCGACTTCCATCTATAGCCGTAGTTTTTTTACTTACGGCCAGTCTTCTTTCAAGTTTATAGGGTTTTTCCGTGCGATAGAGGCAACTTTCGAGAGATTTGCCAACATGGTTACACGCGGAAGTTTGGCAAAGGAGCACGACCCAAGGATGAGGAAATTATGGATGTAGACTTGGCTCACGAAGGAGGAAGGGATTATAAAACCTAAGACAAGAGGAAGTATCTTTACTATGGTATGATAGGGCATGTAATTAAGGACAAAGGACAAGATTTTCAGAAGGTCAAGTACATGCTGAGCGTACCTAGGAGATAGGTGGTAAAAGTTTCTGTTGGAAGAATCTAGTTTTTCTGTTCGGATTTAGTGCTTCACATTTGTTCATATTTGCTTCCATAGTTGAGTCTCTGCACCTTAGTACTTGTATAGTAAGAAGATCCCAATCAGTCTCAAACCCAGTGGGTGGTTCGACCCGTTTATTTTTGGTTAGTAGGGGTTTGAATAGCTATCGAGTTTGCTTATATCATATCACGTAGATTGTCTAAAGGAGATATTCCTTGGGTGCATGTCTAATATTGGTTTAGGCCTTTGGGGCTTGTACTTGAGGAATGTCAAGTTCGACTAGGATGGTTTGCGTGAGAGATGGATAGTTGTGGCAGGCGCTCTAAAAAGCGCGTAGTGACCTTTTGACCCTTATAATTATGGCATGATGGATAAGATAGGAGGAGAGACCTCTGATCATCCTAGTATATACACCTGGTTGACATTTGTTCATTTTGGAGATGGAGCTTAGAAACTTCGCAATCGTGGAGTAAACATTGGTTAAGATATAGTGGAGTAAAGCTCGAGAAGGCTAGATACTAGCATCATACCCTTTTTCTTAAGGGTGCATCCTTGATTTCTTTATTTAGGAGCTTTACGCATAGTTGTTTCTCTCTTTCCAAAGTATATCCTCTAGGTCGTATCTGCGATCCTTAGGTAGAAGCCAATGGATGTAAACATGTATTTGAAACATGTTATGGTTGAATGGTTGCAAATGGTTGCTCATGGATGCATATGCATACGTATTAGGCACTAGATCAAGTTCGGACACTCTCATATTGCATTTACATATATGCATTTGTTTATAAGTTGAACTTGATATGATATCATATGGACGTTGCATATGGATGAATGGCTGTGCACGCATGTAGTATTTACATGACTAGGGATGTTTGCATGCATGATTGGACGCATGGCACTAACATGATTTGCATTAAGGAGGTCAACTGAATCAGTAGACCGCCTGATTTTGCATTAGATAGAGACATATACACACACTATGCATATGAACATGAAAGCATTAGAAATCTTTTAAGGACAATGAATGCCTGTGATTGAATGGTTGAGTAGATGGGTGATTGGATGGTAGGACACATTCTTCCTAACTTGAAGATTTCGGGGACGAAATCCTTTTAAGTGGGGGAGAATGTAACACCCCGTAATTCTGCGACATTAAGATTCTCAAATTAAAGTATAATTAATTTTTAAAAGAAAAATTAAAAGAAAAAGATCCATGCAGTTGTTTAATTTAAGTATTGTAACTAACATGAAAAAGAGAAGTAAGGAGAGAACAATAATTATTATTGTTCTAAGACTTATTAACAAAAGCCTCTGTAGCTCAGTTGGTTAAGGCATTGGATTTGTAGCATGGAGGTCGGGGGTTCGAACCCCGACGGCGACATAATTTTTTTGTCTTTGTTTTAGAGAGGGCCAACGGAACATGCAAATATATGTACGTATACAAATTCAAAATTTGAAAGGATAAGAACGTACATATAAGGAAATAAAGAAAATATATATATATATATACATATGAGAATATAAATATATATATATATGCAAAAATATAGATATACGAAAGATAAAATTCAAGATAAGTCTACAGTCAATGAAATATGGCAACATCATTTGAATTTTGAAAATAAAATGAAAGTTGTGCGTATATATATACGCGTAAAATGGTCGTTAGAGGAATTGTATACATATAAGAATATTTCATGTGAATAAAACAGTTAAATAAATTCCAGAAATTCAAAAGTTTGAAAATCAAACTTTTACGCCAAAATAGCTTGTGGGACCCAATGCTGACTCAGCACTGCGTGTATGATAAGGTTTGGCTAGATTCATCTACGTACCTGGACTATTTTCTTAACTCGGTTCAATGCTGACTCAGCGCTGCGTGTACGATAAGGTCTTGAGCAGCTATATAAACAGCCCTAGTCTTCATTCTCTTTGCACCAATTCTCTTCTATCCTTATGCTGCTAAGATTCATGGCTTCTTCCCCTCCTCTAAATTTTCTTAAATAAATAAAATAAAATATGATTCAAGACGAGGAGATGCTGCTAAAAGACTTTTAAGGAGGGATTCAAATCAAAGTTTCAAGTGAAGAATTCAAAGGCTAGCTCAAACAAGTTTCAAGCAACGACGCACGAATCATAGCCACGCTTTCCTTCTTTTCTAGATCTATTTTCTGTAAGTTGGTTATTTCTAGATCTGAATATTTTGTTTTATTTGTGACATGAAATTAAAGGAATAAAGGAATATGCCAAATCTCTCTCTCTCTCTCTCTTCGAATCTGTGTTTATACTCTTGGACTGAATTAAGAACTGTTATGATTCGAGGACAAATAAGACTGTAACCGTGACTATGACTATAGAACTGTGGCCTTTGAAAGCATATGCCTTTGGACTATGACATAAGCCTTTGATTTTGGGACATATAAACATTGCCTATGACAATGACTTAGGACTATGGGAATTATTTTCCCTTTTGGACTATGAACATCGCCTATATTGCCTATGACCATGGACATTACTTATGACTAAGAACATAAGCCTTTGAATTGGACATAAACTATTGCTTATGACATAATGAGGACAATTGTGATTTTGACACCCATGATTCATGATTAGGAAAATATTGCTTTAGTTTGGTGATTGTGAAATTGGGTCTAAACCCAATTATTTATTCTACCTGTTCCCTGGTTTTTTCTTTGGTTTTAAGACAGTGGGAATTTACCTATTAAGTTAGGTCTACCCACGTTCTTGAACCTATTTTGCCCATTCTTTGGTTTTAAGACAGTGGGAATTTACCTATTTAGTTAGGTCTACCCATATTCTTGAACCTACATTGTTATCCAAACCTTTTTATGCCAATTATTCCTTCTTGTCATTTTGATTCATTCCCTTTTTATCTACGAATCTAGATTTATTTATAATCTAGGTTGAATCACGATTATTCGAACGGTGGGAATGCGATTTGGGGAAAAACATGGAAATGAATATGAACGTAATTGTAAACTTGGAAATTGGCATAATTTGGAATATGTATTATGACATGCATATTAAAATGAAAACGGGGAAATTTGACATGGATTAGGGAATATGTGATTTTGACATATTAAATTTAGCATTAGTAAGTAAGCTAAATTTTAGGCATAAAATGTAAACTAGAAAAATAATTCTAGTTTTGCCATAAATTGTGAATTAGGATGTTAAACCAAGATTGGGTTAATTAAGGTTGATTTGGAATAAGTATATTAGCACAATTTTGAATTTATTCATAATTGTGAGCAATTGTCATGTTTAGAATAAATTATGGTTAGCGACACTAAATTTGGTATAATTTACATACCAAAAAGTATAAATATGATAAATAAGAGAGAATGGGCCATAATAATAAATGTGACAATGTACATTAAAAGAGTAGTAATGAAATAAGTAAATTAGGAGTAATTTACTTGTAGAATTCGTCATAAATGTTAAATTGTTCATTTACCACAAAATATGTAACTTGGTTAAGTTTTGGCCATAAATTATAAACTAGGATATTTAATCTAGTTTCGGCAATGAAATAGGAAATGGCCTAAATTGCATGTTGGGTTAGGACTTGGGCCTAGAATATAAGTATACTAGTAGGCTTGACAAATAAATATAGGCCAAATTTGTCTAAAAAGGGGAAATGGGCTTTTGAAATAAATTGTTAACAATTTATAAACAAAAGAAAAGTATTTTGATAACATCCCTTTTTATAACACATAGACCAGAAGGTTCTAGGGTGACAGAGAGGATAGTGTCTAGGCTTGGGTTTGGAAAATACAAGTTTCCTGCCCTCCCTGGCTATCCCTAACTGATCTGAAGGACGGGATGGTTGTTTTCAAAACCAGATTTGGAAATTAATCAAAAACCCTTTGAACTTAGAAAACATGAATATGCCTAACCCGAGGTTAGACTGAGTTGCGGTGTAAACCTGCCCGGAACCGACCGGCACATCCAGTAACCGCAGCAATATCTGTCTAATGTGAGAGGTTGCGGCTTTAATTTATTAATTAAAGCTAGAACAAGAATGGGAGAGTTAAGTCCATAGGAACACTTAACCAACCTAACACGGTTAAGCTAGAATGGGAAGGTTAAGGAACACTTAACCAACTTAGCACAGTTAAAGCTAGAATGGGAGGGTTAAGTCCATGGGAATACTTAGCCAAATTAACATGTTGACTAGACTAGAAGGTGGGGTTAAGTAAAATTAATACACTTAGCCAATTTAACATGTTAATTAGACTAGAGGTTGGGGTTAAGTAATACACTTAGCCAAATTAATATGTTAACTGGACTAGACCATAGGGTTAAGTAAACTTGAACGCTTAACCATCAGAATATGATAAATGAATAGGGTTAAGTAAAAAAGCATGAAGGGATAACACTTAACCAGTGTAATAGGATAAGGGAAGAGGGTTAAGATAGCTTGAATCGACTAAAGACACTTAACCAACCCAACCTGGCGAGAAAGAAAACTAAGTAGTAGACCTCAGTAGAAAAAGGGACTAAGTAGTAAAACTTAGTTAAGAAAACAAGGAATTTGGAAACTAAGTGGTAAACCTTAGTTAGTAGAACTAAGTAGTAATTCTTAGTATAACACGAAGGAGCAGACATCCATCTGGTTTTAAGAAGGCTCCAACGAATTGGGTTACGAAGCCCGAGGCTTCGAGGGGACGTGAGGGTACTCTTGGTATCCCTCTGTGAGGCTGCAGATGATCATCCTGGGCTCACAGAGGTTAAGGTCTGCGTTAGAAGAACCGAGGGTATGCCTTGGTTGCAATATATATGTGGCAACCTAAAGACTAGGATGGACCAGCGTGATTCGGCGAGAAGACGGTAGCCCTGTGATAGCAACTCGTCGTCTACCATCCATCTTGAGTCAATCGAGATACGTGAAGCGGAAAGGCGGAGAACTCCAAAAGACCATATACTTGCTATCTAGTTATGGTTGCGGATGGCCATAGGATAGTGGGGCACCGGGGGCCGGCGTATAGTTCTCATTTTACAAGGTGTGCCTTTCATTAGCTGAGGGAGGGGTCAAGTGGGACCATAGCCACTGGAATTAAAACAGACCTTAGCATCTGCATCGGCAGATATCTGAAAGCTCCCGACCGAGTTCTGTATTCCTTGATTTGCCCTGTCACAGGACTCGGATCGCACATTACAGGACATGTGCATCTAGACAAGCGATAACGATTCGCGATACATGCGTGGGGAAGCCTAGGAACATATACCACTCTAGGTAGTGTGTCCTAGACTTGGGGGCATTGTTCGACAGGTAGCGTAATCCCTAGTTGGACTAGGTGGCATAAACCCTGAACTCGAAAAGCTTTCAGCAGATAGCGTAAATCTATAGTTAAATCTAGAAAGCAGTGGATAGAAAACCCTAGATTAGATCTAGGTAACAACTAATAAATGGATGCCTGAAGGCGATGGAAAATACAGGGATTGGGATCACGTTATCGTTACTAGTTGAAACACTAGTTAGGCGGTGCAGAGATATAGAAACCAGTATAACAAGTAAATAGCGAAGCAGCGAAAGTATTAGAGCGTATCCAGTTTATCTTAGCATATCTTGTGACTACCTTGTCTAATCTTGTTGACCCTATCGTCATGGTGTAATCTTGTATTCAGTTAATTCATGTCGTTTTGTTTTCCATGTTCACATGCTAGAAGTTACTGAACTTACTCAGGCTTTATGTCTGACTCTGTTTTTCTTTCGTCTTCTTTCTTCCGTTCTCCCCCCCCCCCCCCCCAGGTTGTTAAGGAGGAAATAGGATAGCTCAGATTTGTTTTGGGATGATTTCTCTTTCCAAGTTTGGAGAATCTTGGATGCATCGGCTTTGGATTGCTATGGCTGGCTTTTGTTACATTGGGGAATATAAATGTATTTTATGCTTCTTTATTTTGTAAAGACAGTTGATACTCTGATATTGTAAAGGAACCTTGTACAAATTATTTTGTCAATAAAGCAAAGTTTTATTTTCCGCTGTTTAATGTTTGTCTGTCTTGTAATTTATCTGCATCTTTTACCCATAATGCTCCACAGAACTTAGTGCATTCCCTTTGTGAGTGACACTAACGGATGTGGGGTGTTACATTACATAATCTCAAGTTCAGTCTTACTCGAACTATATAATTCTGTATTATTATTCTAAGGACTTCTATTATATTAAAATTTATATTATGCAGTAAATATAAAATAACAGAACATTTTATTTCAAATAAAACATAACATCAATAATATTATTCACATCTAAAAGATTGCCTCTAGGGCATAAACTTTAACAAGGTGCACGTTGGTGGTGGTGCTCGCGGTGGAGGCGATGGTCTACTTGGCGGTTGGGGTCCGCGGTAGTGACCTTGGATGTTGGTGGCGGTCTCGAGATGGAGGGAGCGGAGGTGCTGGTTGCGGTCTCGAGATGGAGGAGGAGGGGAGGTCGCGATGCCTAAACGAAAGGGGGAGCGCGCTTGTGTTTTTTTCTCTTTTTCTTTTTGACCGATGGGAGGAGAGAGTATAGGGGGTTTCACTGTAAATAGAGAGAGAGGGGAGTATAATATATAAATATATATAATTTATTAAATTTAAATTCCAAAAAGGTGATTTTTCATTCGAACCCCGAATCGAACCGAACGACTGACGCCTCGAGCTAATTACCGCCATTCCGAACACAATGTGATATGTTTTGTAATGCAATTCAGCATTTATGATCAGTTTTCGTCGAATTAAAATATAAATTAGTATATATTGAATTTTAAACGTACATTTCAATTTATTGGGGCCACATACTGACTCCAAAAATTCTAGAAAATTAAATCTGCCTATGTTTTGACAATATGGTCCTAACAAAACTAATTTCGTCGAATTTTTAGACCGTTTAAAAAATGGTCAATTTCTGGTGGATACAATTCAAACTAAAATTGACAAAACACGTTTAAATTCACCACGCTCACACATTAATTCCAAAAATTATGAAAATTGGAATCTAGCAGTAATTTGACATCCCGAATGCAACAAAAGTAGTTTCGTCAAAAATTAAGGTCGTTTGCAAAATGGCTATTTTTAAGGCCTTATATATATATATATATATATATGTATATATATATAGGGGGATTTTACATTAAGGGCTTACATCCCTCAATGAATTAATTTTTAGGACACGCCCGTTTAATGTTTTATTTCTAGGACATTATTTACAGAATTCTCTTTCCACCATTTTACAATGACCAGATTCAATTAATTTTTGTTTCCACCATTTTTCATTCAAAAAATTAAAATAATCGAAAATTAGGTTTTACCCAAATTCAATCAATTTCCCCTAGATTTAGCTGCGACACATTTTATTACCATTCTCTGTTCAATTTTAGAATCTGCATTGAGTCTTATTCTAATCGTTTTTTACTTACTCTAGTTTTTACTTTGGATCTGCTGATCAACTACACCATTGCTTGGTAGACGAAATCATCTTCTTCTATCAATTACTAGACAAGTAAGTTTTCTAATACCTAAAATTTGCTAAATATTAACTTATTTTTCTATTTTGTTATATGTTGTGGTTTAGGTGATTAAAAAGATATTCAATTATATCTTTTAATTTTATATTATGCAACTTGTTCTTATGTTAAATAATTATTTGGTTATAAGACCTTCTGAAATTTATGTTGTGTTATGTTGGATAAATATTTGATTACATCATTTTTTTAACATCAACTATTTGAAAATAATTTTATTATTATTTTCATGTAAACACAATATTTTAACTTTGTTGTTTGTATTAAATTTAATAGGTTGTTGTTGTGTGAGTATGTATGTTATATAACATTTTTTTAAATTAAATTATTATATAATTGCACAATGCTTTCATTATTAAAATATAATATTATGTGGTTTACGGGAAGAAAAAGATAAATATTATTATCTTTTTAATTTATATTATGCTAATAACTGTATTGAAATAATAATTGCTATGATTTACAATTACTAACTGTATGTACATGTTTACTAACATATAAGTATACTTATCTTTTTAATGCAGGATAAAATATGAAACCGAGAAGAACCTCTAGATTGATTAAAAAACATCCACTGTGCATTTTTTTCAATGACGGAGGACATCAATGCATAAATTTCAGACCTATATCAAGTCCATACTGTGAAGAGCATAGCCAGTCAAGAGTGTTATCAATAACTCCGTTGGTAAATTTTTCTTTATCTATATTTTGTTATCATAATTATAATACATAATTCAATATTATAATATATTTCAATCATGTTATTTTTTCAACATTTAATATGTGTACGTTTGTTTTAATAAAAAGATAAATATTCTTATCTTTTTCATAAAGTATAATCATAGTGTAGTTAAATATTTGAAAAACATTATTATCTGTTAACCGGACCCTATTTCAAAAACTTTAGCAAAAAATATTACATGAAAGATTTAATTTTAACACACTATTCAAAAAAGATAAATACACTTATCTTGATAAGTTTTTACATATTAATTCTACAATTTTTATTAATAGTTAAACTAATTTATAAAAAACATATCTTTATAACTTAGATTTAATAAATTCAATATCTCTCATGTTAATTGTTACCAAAATAGGAAAATTCTGAGTCAAGAAATAATATATCACCTATTGGAACTGAAGATAACAACGTAGATGATTCTGATGATTAAAAGGATAGATACACAAGAATATGATGGAGAAACTACTGATACAGATGAAGCCAATAAATATGAAATTCATTAAATACCGAAGAAGTCAATAAAAATTGAACATTCAGGGAAGTACAATGTAATTTAGATGCTGTTTTCAAAATAATGAAAACAATTAAGAAAGAAAAAAATCCTCTCTGCTGACGCCAAAAGATACTTGGAAAAATCACCTTTCAAATACTTTTTTAATGTTTTTCTCGAAGATTCTATATCAAGGCAAGATTTAAGGAAGAGTGCAATAAATTTGGATGACATAATAACCTCTTATGATATCACAGAACAAGCTTTCTGAATTGGTAACAAATTGATTAAATTGACACCGGAAGAATTTAGTCTTTTATTTAGAATGCCATTGGATGGAGAGGATTTATTTCCGATACCTGTATCAAATAAAGCTACAGCAATGGAAAATTACTCAGATTTTTGGATAAAGAACTTTGAAGAAGAAGAGATTATAAGTCAAAAATCAGTGAAAAAGGATTGAATAAAATGATAGAAAACAAAGATGGTAGCGTTGATTTAGTAAGCTACTATTTCTGCTGTTGATCATAACGTTCTTCTTTCCAAACAATCAAAGCTACTTGCAGTGGGAATTTCTTCCTAAGATCCTCAATTTGAAAAAATTAAGTTCGATTTCTTGGCCAAGAGCAATATGTGAGAATATTTGCAAAAATGTTAAAAAACATCATATTGATCAAAGAAACACACCTGGTTGCACTATGGTTTTACTTGTAAGATTTCTTACACTTATCTACTATTTCATTATTACAAAAGTATATATGTATATATCTTTTTATTACAATATCGGTTTTCTGAGAAGACAAAAGTTATACAACAAAAAGAATATGTAATGAAATTTTTTCCACGGATGATAAAGTGGGACTTGTCTAACTTGAAGGACATGGATCTTACAGCAGTTGACAGCACTAAGGTACAAATGTATTACTTTACTATTTATATTATTCAAAAGATATATGTTTTTATCTTTTCAAGTTTAGAAGGCACATTCATGATTATATCAATAGTTGCTTACAGAATAAATAATATTACTAAAAAATAGTTTTTAAATAGGTTAAAATCATGATAGTATAAAGGACATAAAACAAATTAAATTCAGTATGCCAATAAATCATTTACATAAAAATATAATCTTTTAAGATTATTGAATCAAATTTATTTAGAGCGTTGAATTGTTATTTACTTTCATTATAAAAACATTAAGTACCTTGATAAATTACAGCACTAGAAAGCAATAAGGTATAAATGTATTACTTTACTATTAATTATACTTAAAA
>JASFAX010002436.1:0-45973 GCA_030737875.1 Allium sativum
CAACATTCAAATTTTTCGACGAAATTTTCACAAATGTTATATTTCACTATATGTATTTCAATTTTCAAATTCTCATTTTGAAAGAAAAATAGAATTGTTTCAAGTTTCAAAGATTAAACTTTGGTTTAAATTATTTACATGAAAATTTGATTTAAATTGATGAATGAAATATTAAGTGATTTAAATTTTATTTATTGAAATAACCATTGTTGAACCTCTTATTAAAAAAAACGTTAGCCTAAATATTTAAGGAAATAAATTTCAAAATTGTAAATTTTGGATACAAATTTAGTTAAGAAAAACAATTTAGTTAATTGAAGTAAAATTATGAAATTTTAAAGTGAACTCAAGTGAAATATTAAATATTTGGAAATTGTAAATTTTATAAAAGAAAAATACAACTTTAATTTATTGATTTGGAACTTTGGAATTAGACACAAAGTTAAGTGTATAATATAATTCAAATAGGAATATTTGATTGTTCTAGTTTAAATAAGGAAGTTGAAATAAAATTATGGTTTGATCTATTCGATAAATTAATCAATGAAAATTGAAGGACGTTAGTTGTCAAAGAGACCATTGCCAGTTATGGACACATTCTCTGTCGATACTGGACCCACTTTGATAACTATGTTCGTGAGGTGATGATCCAGAATGAAGTGGTAGATTTTGGTGTACGTTTGCTGGATTGAAGAAAGTGAACGATAATGGATGATCGAAACTTGTGTCAAGTTTTAAATGACTAAAACAGGAGCCGCGCCAGGCCATTGAGGCTAGCTACCTCTAGCAGACACACTTCTTTGTGTATTCTATTTTTGTTATTTGGTGATCACCCTTGATTTTGGAAGTGTTGTGTTGCGGTGGGCCATTAGGTGTTACCACCTGTCCGGATCAGGCAAATTGGTAGTATCCTACCTTGGGCATTGCCTCATGTGCCTTGTCATACGTTTTATCCTTATGCGCGACCACTATGAGTTTCTGTTTAACATGTGCCTATAGGGGACTCACTGGCTACCGACGTTCTACTGGTTGTGTTACAGGACCTGTATAGACCACATAGTTTAAAAATGTGTTAAGCGGGATCAATGTAAAGCCTTAACGCTATTTTAATATTTTATATTACTGATAGACATTACATATAATAGCGCATTTATATTATATATAGATAGTTTAATGGATCCTTAAGAGATGGAAAATACCGTAACATCTCTTGAGTTATTTGCATTTGAGTTTAGATCTAATCACATTAGAATGTTTAGACCTGGCTCGAGTGTTTTGTGTTTTTCTCATTTCGCTCGGGCTAGACTGAGTATTGCAGTGTTCTCGAGGAGCACTTTATCTGGAGCCGAAGACCTAGTCGAAGACTCCATCCTATCCAGTACTAGTTTCCTATTTCCATTTGGCTTGTGTTTGCGAACTTTATGAGTCGCTATATTGTATAATTAAATTGTAACTATTTAAGTAGCTTCATGAACAGCTTATGTATATTATTTCATTTCCGCTATGAGATTTTGTGTTATTCTGTATATGTGATTCTATGTTCTGATTCTATTATACACCCTAAATTTATTATCTGTCAGTTTTGAATCGTTCGAGTTGGACATGTGTGGTTTTATTGTCAACTTGGATTATTCAGAAAAAGCTCTGATACCAAATGTGATAACCCGCCTTTTCTGAATAATCCAAGTTACCAGAGAACAAATGTTAAGAAATAATGTGTCTTGCCATAAAATGGAACGATGTTTGTGTTATTTCATTACCCAGAGAAGTGGACTCAAACAAAATAATGTGTTTTTTTTTATATTTGTTCCAATGTGAAACCAAGTGTTGCCCAAAAAACATGAATGGTAGAGAAGGACCTCCCTGTTGCATGATAAAGAATGAACAAATGAATAGAAACATGACTCCATTTTTTTCTATCCATGCATGTCCAAGTTTTTAGAAGGAGCAAAATGGAAAATAATTTGTTTTGCATGAGAAGAAAATTACGATGGAGTTGATAAAGAATTGAGAGAAAGGAGAATTACTTTGTTTTCTGAATCATGAATTCCAAAATGTTACAGGGAGATGACGGATTCAAATGGAAAAATGAATGCCTTCATTTACCAGAGGAGGATACATGAATCCATTTGTTTTCCCCGTTTCCATGCATGTTCAACAAAATTGAAGAGAACCCATACATCACACAGTAAAACACATCAAAGAAAAATTTAGATGTGAGTAACAACTCACATTCGGGTTCCAAGAGCTAGCGACGATGCGATGGACTCGGTGAGAGAACGGAGTTGTTGTCGCGGTTGTTGTCGAGGTTGCTGGAGCTTGAGACGAAAGCTGTCGGACTCGGAGTGGACTGTCGAAACTCGTGAGGGGCTGTTGGAGGTTGCTGGGTTGGTGCGAAGAGGAGAGTGGCTGCTAAACACGGTGGAAAGAGAGAGGCGGAAGCAAGAAGGGATTAGGTGAGAGCAAGAGGATGGAGGGCTGAGTGCGTGGGCTTGGGATGAAGAGTGGTGCTGGCGGTTACTTCTTGCATGCATTTTCTTGGTCTGTCATTCTCTTTTGATTTTTTCTTTGTTTTGTATTTTTGTTTTATACGACCAAAGTTTTTCAGAAGCAAGAAAATAATTTTTTTGAAGAAGAGAGTATGAAAAGGAGAGAGAGCGAAGAGGTTTGGGCTGCCATATATATAAAAGAATATAAGTATGGTAGGTGAGTTTTCTTTTTTTGTATCCATTGCACCACTCCTCATAAATGCAACGAAGAAAAAGATCGTGGCCGGCACCACTCATTTAATGCACCTTATCCGCTTGGAGACATTTATATTTTCTTTTTCTTTGACTGTAACATTTGTCGGCTAGATATATTTCAATCCTAATTTATGTTGCACAATCTTACAGGGTCCTCTATATGGAAATAACTGTCTACCCATTTAATTTGTCTTTACGGACACCAAAATACCAGTATAAATACACCATTGGAATCAGGACGTTGAGATGAACACAACGACACACAGTTATCAGTGATTTGAACATTTTATAAAAATTCTATTTTTATTTTTAATTGCACTGAGTTTAATGAACGGTCATTTAAATTTATTTGGTTTATATTTATTAGAATTTAACGGAAAGAACTTATAACATTTTGATTACAAATTTGTCTTCAAATTCTTTGCATACGAAAATTTATTTTTATTTTAAATTCAGTAAACTTTGAATATATTCATTCTAATAACTAAATTTAATTGTTTTATTTTATTTGCTTGTTTGTTATTTGGAATTTATCGTTAAATAATTTTTTTTTCCATATGAAAACCCAGGTCGTTACAAAGAGGGGAGGAGGGAAGAGGAGATCGTCGGAGGGGTTTTGGTGGAGGCGGCGACAACTCGACGGCGTTGCGGGAGGGGGGCGCGGCTCCGATGGGAGGAGCGGCGGCTAGAAAGAATGGGGCGACGGGCCTTTGTTTTTATTTTTTTCTTTTCAACGTTCTGTCAGGGAGAGAGAGTATAGAGTGAGGGAGAGAATATATGAATATATATATATATATAAATTCCATAAAGTCATTTTTTCATTCGAACCCCAAATTGAACCCAACGACTGTCGCCCCTAGCTAAATAACCCCATTTCGAACATAATGGGATATGTCCGGTATGCCAATTCAACAGTTACGATTAGTTTTAATTAAAATTAAAATATAAATTAATTTAACATTCAAAATTGATTTCAACGAACATTTTAATTTATCGGGGCCACATACTGACTTCAAAAATTCCCTAAAAATAAATCTAGCTATGTTTTGACGAAAACTAATTTCGTCAAATTTGGAGGTCGTTTGAAAAAACGCCATTTTCTGGTCGATTAAATTAAAATTGAATTGACCAAACACGTTTAAATTCACCACGCTCACATATTGATTCCAAAAATTATGAAAATTGGAATTCAGCAATGATTTGACATCCCGGATCCAACAAAAGTGGTCTCATCGAAATGGAGGTCGTTTGCAAAATTGCTATTTTTGAAGGCTATATATTATATAAATTTCATAGTGACTATTCTGAATTTTCAACTGGACATAACTTTTTATTCCCGTTATGAAATCTGGATTTTTCACATTCTTTGGAATATTTTTAAATAGATTCAAATATTTTTGGTTTCATGGAAATCCGAATTATTTTGAACCCTGTACATTCATTTGAAATTTGAATTCGAATTTTCAAAGTGCCGCGCCATTTCAGGCTCGTTATATAATTAAAATATATTTATTCATTCTAATTTCATTTAAAATAAATTTTTAATCATTATTATTTAAAGCTAATCATTATAAATATTCAAAATCCATTAAAACTGCTAAAATAAAATTTTTAAATTAGTTTTGATTTTCCAGAATGTTACACTAGGTTCAACAAAAACATCTTGCAACCCAGCCACACACGACCGACCACTCATTGTATCGAATATATTATCAACTTATGGTTGGTACCAACATAACCACTCCCGGGAGATACAGAAGCGAAAGAAGAACAAAGTAAGAATTTCTCTAGATGGTGACAATATACCCTAATTGGGAGCGATCCACTTAGCCATGCTGCCTCCCCTTTTTTTGGCTTAGGATTAAAACTTACATTTAGGTGTATCGCATCTTCATTTACTTTGAATGCCACATCGTCAAACCCATCAAATCACAAATCGAATTCCCCAAAACTAAGGGTATAAAGCTTAGAGAAACGAATTCCTCCGCCCCTAAATATAGTTTGAAGAGATCAATTATATGATCTGCTAGGTATACCCTGTCTGACATTCGTCCATACAAGTTGTCTTGGGACTTGACAAACCGTAGGCACTAATCTATAATTCAATAATTCAAATAATCGTCATTCACAAATCGGTTAATCTTAGAAAATAATTACTTCCAAATCATATATATCTAAGATTTAATTCAGTTTAAGAATCCCAGTTATTTTCATTGATTATAACAATATTGTTATAATCCATACCCTAATATGTAGTAGATAACACTTAAAAATATAATTATTATATTATTTCTTTAGATGAATAGATTATTCGATGTCGTTATTTTATATCTCTAATAAAAATGAAAGTAAATAATACTTTCCTTGATTTCAACTTAAGCAATCTCTTATTCAATATTTATGTCTAATTCATCTCTCTTCCATTATTTTCTAAACTTCAGAATAATTCTGTAGTTATCGATCAACCAATTTGCCCTAACTAATATCTCTCATAACCATTCTTGTCTACCAAACATTTACTGCTAACGTTATTCGCTTCGGATTGTGAATATCCTTCTTTTTGAACTCATTAATCACTTCAACTTGATTCCTTTAACTAGTACGGGGTCAAATTCTATTTTTATATAGTTATTATGTGAATTCATACTCATATGAATTTCACTATTTAGTTTAATCATCATTAATTAATTTTTTAAATATTTCTTGAAAAACAAAAAAAAAGTAATCAACCTAGGCCGATTAAGTAATATTTCAGTGCTTATTTCTAGGTGTTTGAGTTCATTATAACACAATATTATAAATGATCAGCCATCATCTATTGTTACCACGTAACGTCGATTTCAGTTCAACTAATCTGACTTGAACGAATCAACTGAATTTTAGATTTGAATGAATCCGTATTTTTATTTATTTGAATCAATTCAAAGGAATATAAATATAATTCTATTTATTTATTTATTGACATAAAAGAACTTATTTAACTCTGACAATGTACAACACTGTCTACAAAGAACCTTGTCTAGTCATCTATTTTCTCCATTCCAGATTAACTCCTTCTTTTATTTTACAAGTATTTTTAGCTAGTTTATATTTTAAAAAACATAGCTTTTTATTTTATTTTCCCATTTATCTCTTTTCTTTATTTTCTTTTATTACATTGGAAGCCCGTCGGCCCAAATTCCATAGGACCACCTCCCGTCCTTTATTTCTTATATTTATTTTCATTTTATTTTATCTGGCCCAATAAGCCCAAATGTAACGACCCGGATTTTCAACCGTTGAATTCTGAATATTTAAATTGGTTTAAATATTTTATTTTAATTATATATAGGAATTTATTTAATAAAACGATATTTAAACGTATAATTTATAATATAATTTAAACGAGTTCAAAATGGCGCGGTAGTTTGAAAATTCAATTTCAAATTTCAAATGAATGTACAGGATTCAAAATAAATCGGATTTTAGCGAAAAGAAATATTTGAATCTGTTTGAAAATATCTTTCCAACGAATGTGGAAAATCCAGATTTCATAGCGGGAATAAAAAGATATGTCCAAACCAAATTTAGAAATAGTCGCTGTAGAATCGTTTATAGGCCATAACAGTTTATTTAATATAACTAGAGATTGGTTACGAATTTGGGCATGGTTTTTTTGAGGCGTAATTATAATTTAATTTTTTGAATTTTACTGCAATTTTTATTTAATTAAATATGCAACTTTTTATTTGGAGTAATTTGCACCCTATATCAATATTTTGGGGTTTCATAATATAAGTTAAACTGCCGATATTATTATATTTTTGGGATCGTGGTACCTCATTGGACACGATCGTACTATTATTTCTGTCCGCACCAGTTCGTAAATAACATAATTCTGTATAAAGATACCGCGTAAACTTCAAACATTTCAAGACCAATATACAGTTGCGTACAACCTATTTACTTTGCATATCCCTAAATATTTATTTGCGCCAACCTACACCTAATACCTTTCTGAAAATTTTGTCAAAATAAAATTACAATACAGTGCTCCCCACGTAAACGTGCTCACCACGTAAACGTGCTCCCCACGTAAACGTGCTCTCCACATAAACGTGCTTCCCACGGAAAATACTTGGTGAAAACGACTCTACTCAGTCCCTTCTGTTTATATATATATTTGGAATTTTTACCATCTCCTGTACCTCTTCTTTCTCACATCAAAAAGGAAGTAAAAATGGAACCCATCTACTCAGTAAAAGAAATCGTATGCCATTCTTTGCTTTGAAGCCAGCTTCGATCGAAAACCACCCTCTTAAAACAAAATACACGGCCAGAAACCTTCCAAGCGAAATTTGCTTTGATTTCCTCCTTGAGTTATGTTTGGCAATGGAGTCTAAAGGGTTTTGCTTCAGTTTGGCGAGATCTATCTTTACCCGGAGGCGCTGATGTTCCGGTGACATTATCATATGACGGCGGCGGCTCAAACTGTGAGGGTTTTGAGGAAATCTGAGAGCATAGGTGAACGAGAAAGGGTGCGAGTCAGATATTGGATGGCGGAATGGTGGCTCGTGGGAAGAGGAGGAGTTTGGTGAACGTAGATGATGCTCCGGTGGTATATTTTGGTGCCGGGGCGTCCGTGAGTAGAGTGCGTATGTATTTGAAAGGGGTGTTGGGAAGTTGGATACGCATGGGATGGTGAAGGGGGTACAGTGCGGATTGTTTGTCAGTAGGATGGAGCTTAAAGGAGAGGTCATGGTGTTAAGTGAAGGAGCAATGTTGTCAAAAGGGTGGACTGTTGGGAGATAAGTGGATGTACGAGCGGTGGAGTTGGGTGAAAATGTGGCAACAAGATTTGTTTTGTTTTAAGAAGAATATAGGAAGGAGAAGGGTATTCGAACACAATGTTGTTCGCACTCCTGTAGGTATTTTGGCATGGGGATATTTAGTTGCGACTAGGTCCAAGTAGTGCAGGAGTGAGCAGTTGATCTTTTGGTGAATATTTATTTTGCAAATCGGTGAAGTTAGGGTAGTGGAAGGTCACGGCATGGCATGGTTATTTTTACAGGCAACGACATTTGCCTGGCGTTGATCATGAGAAAAGACATTACAAACGAGATTCAAATCAAGGATTTATTAATAATGATGGTGAAAAGGAATATACACGCTTGAGGAGTTCTGTGTACAGGCAGGTTAAGTTTTGGTTAGGGATTGAAGATTAAAGGGTTATTCTGATGCTTATATTGGCAAGATCTTTTGGGAGTCGAAGCAACGAAATCTATATTATGGAATTGGCGATGGCTGAGAACAAAGCAACAGAAATTTCGTAATAAAAATCAAACACCTGTTTGATTTTAAACGGAACCAAAGCAGAATAATCAACTGTGAAACAAGGTGAGTAAACTCACCAACTCTAACTTGTTTATATTTTTAAAATTTAAACTGTGTGATGGTTGTTTGGATGAATTGGTTGAAATGGTTGATCGTTGATCGATTTATTAATTCTGTTTACTTTGATAGTTTCACATTTATGTGGAATTGTAACACCCCACGTCCATTAATGTCACTCACAAAGGGAATGCATTAACTTCCATGGAGGTTATAAGTGAATATAGAACAGAAAAATAACAGCAAGACAGATAATAAGTAGTACTTGGAAATCTAAAACTTCATTTTATTGCAGCGGAAATTAAACATGTTTGTTACATCATAAACCATAAATTAGAGTCAAGTACAATATCCATCTTCATAAGACAAAATACATAACCCCATTACATAAATAGTCATTAAAGAAATAACAAGCTGGACTTTACTTCAACGGTCCAAGCTTTCCAAAAAGAGATGAAGCAATCCAATCAAACTCCACTAGAGCTGGGCCCAACCTGAGGACCTGGAGGGGGAAAAGGATAGAAATGGAGGGGGTCAGACATAAAGTCTGGTGAGTACGATAATTCTAACAATACTAATATCAAAATAACTAGACTAAGGCATAAGCTGGAAGACAAGTAAATGTCTATGAACTATTAGGTATGGAATGAGCAGATAAAGATAACGTGAAAGATAACGTTAAAGGCATACCTAATTACTAACGAATAATTACTACACTGCACCGCACATTACTACACTGCACCACACCAGTCACCCTAAAGGTTGATCCCACTTGCTTCACACAGAAACTATATAAATAGCCTTGCGTACCCCTAGCTGACTACATAGGTGTCGTCTGCCCCTATCTCCACTAGGTGTACCCCACTACCCACTTTCGATCGGCTCCCTCCTCGTAGATACCCGTGCTGGCCCTACAGTGGGGTGTATCACTCCCCTAAAGTGGCAACCCGATACAACTTGAAAATGCACGGCTTATACCTACACGATGCAACAACGTATTACCTACCAGCCCGGGTCCACACACATATATGAAACCCGTTGGACTTGCGTTGCCACCGCTCCCCGTTTTGACCTCTTATAGTCAATCCCAGTATGCGTGTCCCGTCCTCGACTTGGGTCGAGCCCACAAAGATACGTTTGGGATACTGGTTGAAATGGGCCCCCACAAGCTACCCACCTAAGCTTGTCACTAGTGCATCCCACTTAACCCTTTTAGTCATGTTCATTTACATGTGTGTTTGGTTAAGTCTTACTAATCGTATTTCACCTGCCACTAAGGGCACCCACTAGATTCCTCATGCCACCCAAGGCACCTACTTAACCCCCATGTCACACCTTACATGTTTATCTAGTTAAGTATTTCTTAATTCATTCAGGCCATAACCTCTTAAAGACCTCTAACATTAGACTGGCATTTATGGCAGCTGGATTTGCCGGGCGGGTCCGGACAGTCTTACACCATAAAAGAGTCTAACCTCGTGTCTTTACAACTGTTATGCTTTAGTTTAGGCCTAGGACCTCTCACATTGGCCCGACATTTGTGACCACTGGATTTTCCGGGCGGGTCCGGGCAGGTTTACGTCACAAACGAGTCCAACCTCGTGTCCTAAGCATTGATTATCACTTATAATCTTTTACCCCAGTTTTAATAATTCCCTATTCAAATTATTAATTACTTCCAATTTTAATGATGTCCATAATTGACTCAATTATGGCCATCCACTTATGGCATGCAAAATCATATCAATTGCACCCCAACTTTTTAATATTAAATCCTTAATATTACCCCTACCCCACATTTATACGTTCGCTTATTCAACGCAGAATATACGTTAGACGCGAATAGTCTAACTTATAGCACAAAAATAAATTATCACAACATATAAACAATTAAAATGAATCTAATCATAATAGGGGTGAAACTTGCATAAACTACACATGTTAAGGATCTAAAGGTGTCAACTTGTTAAATGTCACAATTTACATGATATAATCATAACCCAAATTTGTGTATGAACTTGCATATGGGGTTTTAGGCAACATAATGATGGTGTGAACTAGCATAGAATTTCACATATGTCATAGCATAATTCTAGATGTCATAATAGCTATCATGGCATAACTTTGACGAATCAACCTAAACTTGTATATGTGACTTGTCATATAGATCAACATAGCCCAAATAGTATCAATATTATGATTTCATTAACATGAACTAATTAGCATAGACAATAACATCAAGACTTTAAAGCATGTATGATTTATCACAATTTAGCATAGAAATTCTCAACATACATAACATCATCATAGCATGATTTACAACATATAGGATATCATCATCACATAACATTGGATTTACAACATACATGATAGCAAAAGGGTTTACAACAACATATATGATAATTCACATCATCTACTCATAATCTATTCATAACTTAATCTAATTAAAATAATAATAACCTTGTTAAGATCATCATACTCACTTTTTAAGAAGAAAAGAGAGTCTTGATTTGCTTTAGAGTTGAGTAGAATTAGGTTTTGATTAGCTTTTCTTCTTTCTTAGTTGGCGGCGGCTAGACTGAATTCCATGGCGGCGGTATGACGGTAGCTACTCTATTTTTCATATGAATTAGGGTGAGAGACTACCTAGGTATTTATAGAGTTAGGATTTATTTTAGACCGTCAGATCAACACAGAACTAATCCCAGCCAACCAGATTAGGTCAAAAACCCTAATGGGTCATCACTCAGTCAAAAACAGGCTCAGCCAAAACCCTAACCGACTGACCAGGTCGACACCCAGGTCGACACTATAGTCGACCTAGGGGGGCAGGTCGACATGGTAGTCGACCGGGGGGGGGGGGGGGGGAGGTCGACACTAGTGTCGACTCCCCAATAGACCTGCCTGGGCGGGAATTTTTCCCGCCCAGCCCGCTTCTGCACTTTCTGTTTTGAATTTTAAATTTCCTGCGAGCTATTTTGAATTTTCTGAAACTTCGGATGGCCATAACTTCTTCATACGAAGTCCAAATCACGCTAACTCGGACTCTATTTCAACCAGAATTCCGAGACGAACGCAATGGCGCAACCCGTTTGCCACAATTCTCACGTTTGAGATTAGTTATTCTTTAATTTGTGAATATTAATATTATCAGAATTACGGGGTGTTACATTCTCCCCTCCTTAAAGGATTTCATCCCCGAAATCTTCAAGTCAAGAAGAATGTATATCCTACCATCCAATCGTCCATCTACTCAACCATCAAACACAAGCATCCATTGTCCTTATAGACTTCTAATGCTTTCATGTTTAAATGCACAGTGTGTGTATATGACCGTATCTAATGCAAAATCAGGCGGTCCACTGATTCAGTTGACCTCCTTAATGTAAACCATGATAGTGCCATGCATCCATTATGTATGCAAAAGTTCCCTAATGCAACATATTATCTCTATATGTGTGCACAATCATCATTCGAATGCAGCATCCATATGATAATACAATCGTCATACATCCATTTTACTAAATACAACCATTTATATGCGATATGCAGTATGAAGTGACTGAGCCGATCTAGTGCCTAATAGTGTGTGTATATGCGTCCACGAGCAACCACTAGCAAACACTTGCATCCACTTTGCATCCATCATACATAACATGTTTCAAACACATGTTTCAACCATAGGATTTTCCTAACTAAAGGTCAAAGATACTAGCGAGAGGATACTCTAAAGGTAAGATAAGTACAAGCTAAGCGATAACGGAGAAATTAAAGGACATACCCTCGAAAAGAAAAGGGTACAACGAACGCATCTTCTCTTCCGTCTCCCAAGTAGCATTGCTCTCATCATCTCCCCATTGTACTTTGACTAGTCTGACCTCTCGATTCCTCAAATTCTTGATCTCCGACCAAAGAATGCGCGTAGGAGCTCGTCGAATCATTGCATCACGCTCTATCTCCACCTCTCTGAGCAAGTTCGGCTCTACCACTTCCGCGGTCTCGTGCAAGCACTTCCTCAAATGTGACACATGGAATACGTCATGTACACCACTAAGTCTCTCGGGCAACTCCACTCTATACACCATCCGTCCAATCCTCTCCTTAATAGGAAACGACCGTACAAACCTTGGTGCTAATTTCCTAATGGACCCAAAGCGAACAACATTCCGTAATGGAGACACTTTGACAAAGACCATGTCCCCAACATCGAACTCGAGATCTGTCCTCCTCTTATCCGCATAAGATTTCTGCCTATCTTACGCTACTTTCATCCTCCTTCGAATCAAGTCAATCTTTTCCGAAGTCTATCTAATCATATCAGGCCCAAGTAAGATCTTATCCGTAGATTCCCACCAACATGTAGGTGAACGAAAAGGTCGTCCATAAAGAGCTTCGAAAGGTGCCATGCCAATGCTAGACTGAAAGCTGTACTTATACGCGAACTCCACTAATGAAAGATGCTCTTCCCACGTACCCCCAAAGTCTAGGATACATAGCCTCAAAAGATCCTTTAGAATGCGATTCACCCTCTCGGTCTGGCCGTCCGTCTGAGGGTGGTATGTGGTGCTCAAACATAACTGAGTCCCTACCGCCTCTTGTAAGCTTCTCCAAAATTCGCAAGTGAAAATAGGATCGCGGTCGCTCACTATGCTAGAAGGAACACCGTGCAAACGAACTATTTCTCGGACATATACAGAAGCTAACCATGGAGCAGTCCTCTTACTCTTCACGGGAATGAAATGGGCGCTTTTAGTAAGTCTATCTACTATAACCCAAATACCCGTATTACCCTTCCTCGATCTCGGTAATCCATCCACAAAATCCATCGAGACGCTTTCCCACTTCCATAGTGGAACCTCCAATGGGTGAAGCAACCCACAGGGTTTCTTTTGCTCCGCTTTTACTTGTTGGCACACCAAGCATCTAGCGACATACTCGGCCACATCTTTCTTCATGCCAGCCCAAAAGTAAACTCGTCTCATGTCCATGTACATCTTGTCCCCGCCGGGATGAATGGTCATCTTCGAACGATGTGCTTCGTCAAGAATGGTCTTCCTTAGGTCATCGTCTTTTGGTACACAAAGTCTTCCGTGCCTACGTAACCAACCCTTATCATCTAGGGTATACCTACGGAGATGGCTTGATGACTCCCCTCTTTTGAGCTTTTCTACTAACTCAACCAAATGTGGGTCGTCTCGCTGTGCCTCGCCAATCCGTCCCAAAAGTGTAGGTCTGACCTCCAAGGATGCTAGCAAACCGGGTACAAAGTCAACGGAAGGTTTAAAGTCAAACATCGAAATGAATTCTAAGCTTCGCCACTCAACATACAAAGGACTTAAAGATAATCTTTTTCTACTTAAGGCATCGACCACCACGTTACCCTTGCCAGGGGTAAATGCTATCTCAAAGTCGTAGGACGCTAAGAACTCCATCCACCTTTGCTGCCTTAAGTTCAAGTCCTACTGAGAGAATAAGTATTTTAAAGACTTGTGGTCAGTGAATAATTCGAATTTCTCGCCAAGAAGATAATGACGCCGAGACTTAAGCGCGAAAACAATAGCGGCCAACTCTAAGTCATGTGTGGGGTAATTCTTCTCATGCGCTCTCAACTGCCTTCCACCATAGGCTATTACCCTTCCCTCTTGCATTAAGACTACGCCTAGTCCTATCCCACAAGCGTCAATATAAATAGTAAATGGCTTACTCCCGTCTGGCAATACTAAGACTGGGGCTGAAGTCAAAGCTCTCTTCAAACGTTGGAACGCATCATCACAATCTACGTCCCATGTGAAAACTAGGTTCCTCTTCGTCAGGCGTGTCAATGAAGCTAATATCTTTGCGAAGTCTTTGATAAACTTCCTATAGTAGCCAGCCAACCCCAAGAAACTTCTTACTTCGGTAGCATTTTTAGGAATCTTCCAATCTTGGATGGCCACCACCTTCGCGGGATCCACTGCTATCCCTTCTTTGGAAACCACATGCCCCAAGAACCGTACTTCCTTCCTCCAGAAGTGATACTTGGAAAATTTAGCCTTAAGGCTATGCGCTCGAAGAGTCTCCGACACTTCCCTAAGATGTAGGGCATGCTCTTCTTCATCCTTAGAAAAGACCAAGATGTCGTCTACAAAGACTACCACGAATTTATTAAGGTACTCCCTAAACACCCTACTCATCAGATCAACAAAGTATGCGGGGGCGTTTATCAAACCGAAAGGCATCACTAGCCATTCATAGAAACCGTCCGGAGTCCTAAAGGCAGTCTTGTCTATGCTATCCTCAGCCACTCTCAACTGATGGAAACCAGTGGCTAAGTCCAACTGCGAAAACACTGACGCGCCAACTAACTGATCGAAGAGATCGTCTATCCCCGGTAGTAGGTGTCTGTTCTTCTTAGTAAGCTTATTAAGTTCTCTATAGTCCACACAAAGTCTAAGGGACCCATCCGCCTTTGTGGAAAATACTACTGGAGCACCCCACTCCAATATACTTCGTCTTATGAACCCCTTCTCAAGCAACTCCTTCACTTGCTTATCGAGTTCCCTCCTTTCACGAGGAGCCATGTGGCGTACTGGCAAAGATACTGGTTTCGCATTATCCACAAGATATATTCGAAAATCTATCTCCCACTTCGGAGGCAAGCCCTTCACCTCCTCAAAAACATCTGAATATTCTCGGACCACTCTAACTGATCGCAGATTTTCCTCAGACGCATCAAGCAATTCTAAATAACTTAGCACAACAGAATTTATGGGATTACAAAAGATTTCGAGAGTGTTGCCAAGGCGAGTCACGAGTCTAACTACTCTCCTTTCACAATTAAGAACGGCCCCATTCCTGGACAACCAATCCGTTCCTAAAATTAGCCCATAGCCCGTGAAGCCCAACACATAAGCATCACATCTAAACTTGACGCTAAGTATAGAAATTTTCAAATCCAAACACATCATGGACAAATAAGCTGAGCCCCCAATTGGATTCGAAACTACTAAGGGATCCTCTACTAAACTGGTGTTTAAGTGCAGTGATTTAACTAATGATGTAGAGATAAATGAATGCGATGCGCCCGAATCGAATAAGGTACAGACAGGATGATCAAACAGAAAAACTAAGCTTTCAACAGAAATGGTTCTACCTCGTTCTTGCAGCGGTGGGACCGCGAGAGCCTGAACTTGTCCCCTTGCCTGCCCTGGTGCCATAAGAGCCTGCACCTGTCCTCCCGAGGTAGTCCCTGCCCTCTGCCCCTTCTTTGCGCAGTCCTTCACTAAATGTCCCGCATCGCCACAATGAAAACAACCAGTCTTTTTTTTCTTTCGGCAATCCTTGCTGAGATGGCCTAGGGTTCCTTAGTTAAAGCACTTCTTCTTTCCCTTGCCATTATTGTCTTTTCCACCCTTCTTGTTTTGCTGTTGTGGTTTCTTCTGATCCCCTTTCTTCTCGGGTGCCTTATTAGCATTAGCGCTTTTCTTCTTGTGCATGAGCGCCATTTCTACTAGCTTCTCAAAGGTGGCCCCCATAGGGATGTGGGTCATAGCCAACCCTTGCAACGGTTCATTCAAGCCATTCACGAACCTCAGCGCCTTCTTCTCCGGCGTGTTCACTATGTCCCAGCCAAACCTTGCTAACTGATTAAATTTATTGACATATTCTTTCACTGATGAGCTTCCTTGCTTTAATGTCAAGAACCTTTCCATATATAGATTTTCTTCCGCCCTTGAGGGAAACTTCGCCTCGAACCTACGTCTGAAATCCACCCAAGAATCAACAGGATGCTCCCCATTAGTGACCTCCCACCAAAATGAGGCTTCTCCCTTCATCAAACAAGCTGCTAAACGAACTTTCCTTCCTTCTTCTACTTCAAATATTTCTAGCAATTCTTCCACCTCCTTAAGCCAATCTCTAGCTTCCACAAACGTTTCTGACCCTAGAAAAGGTTTTCCATCCTTAGCCTTGAATTCCTTGCATGTCTTTGCAAAGGTATCTACGCGAGGAGGAGGAGGAGGAACGGGTGCAAGTGGTGGTGGAGGAACATTGGCTGGACCCGCAGCGGCCCTAGCCTCTAATAACCTCCTATACCATCCTTGTATCGTTACACTGTCCGGAAGGTTAAAAACTTCAGCCATGCTGAAACGAAAAAGGAAAGATTCAAAATGGAGAATTCGAAAGATAAAGATATGGCTATTGGGGATTATGTTTTTCTTAAAAACTTTCCTCTTTAAATTACTCATTAAGACACGTTTTTGAAAACACTTCTTCCAAAAATACTTTAGAAAAATAGTTTTTCTAAAAAATTTATCTGTTCTGGTAACCTTAAGCTCTGATACCACATGTAACACCCCACGTCCATTAATGTCACTCACAAAGGGATTGCATTAACTTCCATGGAGGTTATAAGTGAATATAGAATAGAAAAATTACAACAAGATAGATAACAAGTAGTACTTGGAAATCTAAAACTTCATTTTATTGCAGCGGAAATTAAACATGTTTGTTACATCATAAACCATAAATTAGAGTCAAGTACAATATCCATCTTCATAAGACAAAATACATAACCCCATTACATAAATAGCCATTAAAGAAATAACAAGCTGGACTTTACTTCAACGGTCCAAGCTTTCCAAAAAGAGATGAAGCAATCCAATCAAACTCCAATAGAGCTGGGCCCAACCTGAGGACCTGGAAGGGGAAAAGAATAGAAATGGAGGGGGTCAGACATAAAGTCTGGCGAGTACGATAATTCTAACAATACTTTTATCAAAATAACTAGACTAAGGCATAAGATGGAAGACAAGTAAATGTCTATGAACTATTAGGTATGGAATGAGCAAATAAAGATAACGTGAAAGATAACGTTAAAGGCATACCTAATTACTAACGAATAATTACTACACTGCACCGCACATTACTAAACTGCACCGCACCAGTCACCCTAAAGGTTGATCCCACTTGCTTCACACAGAAACTATATAAATAGCCTTGCGTACCCCTAGTTGACTACATAGGTGTCGTTTGCCCCTATCTCCACTAGGTGTACCCCACTACCCACTTTCGATCGGCTCCCTCCTCGTAGATACCCGTGCTGGCCCTACAGTGGGGTGTATCACTCCCTTAAAATGGCAACCCGATACAACTTGAAAATGCACGGCTTATACCTACACGATGCAACAACGTCTTACCTACCAGCCCGGGTCCACACACGCATATGAAACCCGTTGGACTTGCGTTGCCACCGCTCCCCGTTTTGGCCACTTATAGTCAAGCCCAATATGCGTGTCCCGTCCTCGACTTGGATCGAGCCCACAAAGATACGTTTGGGATACTGGTTGAAATAGGCCCCCACAAGCTACTCACCTAAGCTTGTCACTAGTACATCCCACTTAACCCTCTTAGTCATGTTCATTTACATGTGTGTTTGGTTAAGTCTTACTAATCGTATTTCACCTGCCACTAAGGGCACCCACTAGATTCCTCATGCCACCCAAGGCAACTACTTAACCCCCATGTCACACCTTACATGTTTATCTGGTTAAGTATTTCTTAATTCATTCAGGCCAAAACCCCATAAAGACCTCCCACATTAGACTGCATTTATGGCAGCTAGATTTGCTGGGTGGGTCCGGGCAGTCTTACACCATAAAAGAGTCTAACCTCGTGTCTTTACAACTGTTATGCTTTAGTTTAGGCCGAGGACATCTCACATTGGGCTGACATTTGTGACCACTGGATTTGCCAGGCGGGTCCGGGCAGGTTTACGTCACAAACGAGTCCAACCTCGTGTCCTAAGCATTGATTATCACTTATAATCTTTTACCCCAGTTTTAATAATTCCCTATTCAAATTATTAATTACTTCCAATTTTAATGATGTCCATAATTGACTCAATTATGGCCATCCACTTATGGCATGCAAAATCATATCAATTGCACCCCAACTTTTTAATATTAAATCCTTAATATTACCCCTACCCCACGTTTATACGTTCGCTTATTCAACGCAGAATATACGTTAGACGCGAATAGTCTAACTTATAGCACAAAAATAAATTATCACAACATATAGACAATTAAAATGAATCTAATCATAATAGGGGTGAAACTTGCATAAACTACACATGTTAAGGATCTAAAGGTGTCAACTTGTTAAATGTCACAATTTACATGACATGATCATAACCCAAATTTATGTATGAACTTGCATATGGGGTTTTAGGAAACATAATGATGGTGTGAACTAGCATAGAATTTCACATATGTCATAGCATAATTCTAGATGTCATAATAGCTGTCATGGCATAACTTTTACGAATCAACCTAAACTTGTATATGTGACTTGTCATATAGATCAACATAGCACAAATAGTATCAATATTATGATTTGATTAACATGAACTAATTAGCATAGACAATAACATCAAGACTTTAAAGCATGTATGATTTATCACAATTTAGCATAGAAATTCTCAACATACATAACATCATCATAGCATGATTTACAACATATAGGATATCATCATCACATAACATTGGATTTACAACATACATGATAGCAAAAGGGTTTACAACAACATATATGATAATTCACATCATCTACTCATAATCCATTCATAACTTAATCTAATTAAAATAATAAAAATCTTGTTAAGATCATCATACTCACTATTTAAGAAGAAAAGAGAGTCTTGATTGGCTTTAGAGTTGAGTAGAATTAGGTTTTGATTAGCTTCTCTTCTTTCTTAGTTGGCGGCGGTTAGACTGAATTCCCTGGCGGCGGTATGACGGTAGCTACTCTATTTTTCATATGAATTAGGGTGAGAGACTACCTAGGTATTTATAGAGTTAGGATTTATTTTAGACCGTCAGATCAACACATAACTAATCCCAGCCAACCAGATTAGGTCGAAAACCCTAATGGGTCATCACTCAGTCAAAAACAGGCTCAGCTAAAACCCTAGCCGACTGACCAGGTCGACACCCAGGTCGACACTATAGTCGACCTAGGGGGAGAGGTCGACATGGTAGTCGACCTAGGGGGAGGTAGACACTATTGTCGACTCCCCAGTCGACCTGCCTGGGCGGGAATTTTTCCCGCCCAGCCCGCTTCTGCACTTTCTGTTTTGAATTTTAAATTTCCTGCGAGCTGTTTTGAATTTTCTTAAACTTCGGATGGCCATAGCTTCTTCATACGAAGTCCAAATCACGCAAACTCGGACTCTATTTCAACCAGAATTCCGAGACGAACATAATGGCTCAACCCGTTTCCCACAATTCTCACGTCTGAGATTAGTTATTCTTTAATTTGTGAATATTAATATTATCAGAATTACGGGGTGTTACATGAATACTATTATTGATGTTATTAACATCTGTGGATGAAGGGAAACAGGTTGGAGTAATCCAACTGGATTCCTCAACATTTTATTTACTGTTTATTTGATTGTGATATATGTTGTGCTACATTATCCATGGTTGAATATGTGTGTTTGGTTTACCCTGGCCCAAGGAACCTGGTATTTTAGGTATCATAAAATATCATCGAATGTGAAAAAGGGAAATTAGAATTTAAAAACGGAGTTTATTTCCAAATTAGAAATAGTTTCTTTTTCATTGAGTTGAAAATAGAAATCTATTCAGTTGGATAAATAAAGAAAATGTTAGAAATAAAAATATAAATTAAGTGGATCGTGAACCATTAGATAAATTAAAATATGAGTTCAAATATGAATGTATATTGGAAAGTGAATATCGGTTTGAAACCAATATTTGGAAATGGATTTGAATTTAACAAATTATAGGGGAAAGTTTGAAGAAAGGTTTTAAATACTTATAATAAAAGAATGAGATTAGTATGGAAAAGTCTGAATAGAAGTTATAAGTAGAACTTGGATTTAAGATATTATTTTTAAGTATGAAAATCAAACTGATTTGATTATATATAAAAGGAATATATTTTCGATTAAAGTAAATAATGGGTTAAAGAAAATATTTTGCAAATGAACTATCTGTAGAGGAAATTTAGATTGGAAATATGAATCTAAATTTGAAACTTGAGTGAGAAAGGGGGAATGGGTAATCGTTTTAAAAGAAAGCGATGAGTTTTATCTCAAAATTTGGAATAGAAATCGAATATAGATTATTCGAGAGAAAGTGGTTTATTGGAATTCGATTATATCAAATTAAAGGAATTTTTACTTTCCGTTTCGAATCAAATTTAGTTATTTAATTATTTGATCATTTACTTATTAATTGGATTAATAAATACAAGTATATTTTTATATAACCAAATGTTGGAAAAAAGCGATTGGAATGCTGCTATAGTAAATGTTTGTAAATCTAAATAGCAAATGTTAACGCTGCCATTATAATAACTGTTTTGTAGCGATATTAATGCTATAATAGGTGTTTTATAATTCTAGACAGCGGTTGTAACGCTGTTGTTAAAAGCAATGTTTAGAAATCAAATATTTGGAAACAGCGATTATAAAGCTACCGTTATAATCAATATTTTTCTGTAAAAGAAGTGTGTTCTTAGATTGGTTCCGAGAGTCGTGTAAGGGACGTTTTGTTTAAATTTGTGAGCTCTGACTATTTCAAAGTTGAGAATGTTGTTCAATTAAGGTCTGAGAGGTAATTATACCCCAACTTGATGGACCTCATGATCGATGGAGGAATGGTTAAGGTTCGATGGTGGAATTTGGTTAAGCAATAAGATTAGCTAATAAATGATTAGTGGGTTGATTATAATAACGATGTTTTATAACATCGCGTTAATTTGAAATGTTTTTTTCCCAAATAAAATGTGAGATATTTTCGTCACATCGAAAATGACATGAATTGTCAACGAGGAATTAAGAGACAAGAATTGAGAATAATAATTTAATAAGAAATTAAATTAAAAAGGGGCCAGTGTGGTTTGATGCTTGGTCGGTAGAAATCTATTACTTAAATAGGAAAAGAAGATCCACTTCACACGTGTCACGCTCTCTGCCTTTTCCGGTTTTACTCTACCAGATCTCTTCCCCTTCTTCGACTCACAACAACTGCAAATTTTGTTCTCTTTTTTTCATCCTAACCGACGACTCCTCCCCTTACATTTGTTCAGACACTACCGTCTCCCACAGTCAACGGCGCTCACCACATTTACTATCAACACCCGGTCCATCATGTACCCATACCGTCAAACCAGCACCGTCTTCCTCACCATGCTCCACTTACGATTCACCCTTTCACATGACCACATAATTAAAAATTGGCTGTTAATATCTACCGCCTCCTCCAAATTTTAACGCAGCAGTCTATTTCTACCGACGCTTCCCCAGTTGTCTGCCTTTTTACCTTGCTGTTCCCACTTTTCCACACCGGATTTGATTAGGTACTTTTCCATACTTCGAACATTTTAATCATTACATGTTATTCACAAATTCTGTGATTTTCCTACCATACTTATTTCACTGAATGTTGTTTCACCATACCGATTCTGTAAACATTCACGCATATGTTACCTTTTGGGTAAAAGGTCAGTACGATGATGAATAGGTATTTCTTCTAACTCCGCAAACCGGTTATGTGCCTGTTTTTTTGCTCCTGTCGTTTAACACTGTCTAATTTCCTTCTTTAACCAACTAATTGATGTTAATTTCAATTACATGTTCTGTTTGAAAATTGAAACCTTTTATGGACCAAACTCAAAGGGTCAATCTTTCTAACATGTCACAGTAAGTAAGATAATAATCGACAGCATAAATGCAGTTTACAATCAAAGATTTAGTTTTATATTTCGTATTCCCAACCTGTGCTTTCATGTAAGTCTGGTCTAAAAATGAGATAACAATGACAGACAGTATGTACGAGTCTACGACATACTACACAAGCGTATTCAAACTATGTTTATATTTCTACGTCATCAGGTACTTAAATATGTCCACCAGTAAATTTTAATTTGTACTGTTTTAGTTGTATTATGAGAAGTGCAAAATGTATTAACGACTCTTTCACCTTCTACTCGTTTTCTACCCACTTACACACACAATTCTGTCTGACATAAGCATAAGCAGTAACAAACATTAAAATTGGTTTTTAAAATTAAAGGCGCAATTTTATTGGGTAAATTTTAGTACAGCACGGGTAAACTTTATTCTTTAAGCTTGATTAGAAAAACTGTTTTTCCTTCCCACATGTTTCTCACTCTCTATTATCGGTTATGACATATGTTTCTTTTTCCCTCAACGTATCACCATTTGTACCAATTATACAACTAAAATGTGAGCAATGATGTATCTGAAATTACAAGTACGACAGGGGTAGCGTTTAACATGAACACTACATTGTCTATAGTTCCACATGTACCATGTAAACCTACAGAAAGACGATACGGCAATGCCAATTTTTTTTTCCTGCTGATTTCATCTGCTTTTCTCCCCAACAATTAGGTATATCATCGTACCTATATCATTTGACCCACTTGCTGCAATGTATAGTACAACGTGTTGTATGTATATTAAAATGATTTAAATTTTTTTCTAACAACCAATCTGAATACTCCATCTGTCCAAATTTGCACACCGTCCCAATTTTTGTTCCTACATCGCCACACGCATGGTAGACCGTACTGTAAATTTGTGAATAACAAAATCTCAATTTGAAGATGTAATACTGTTTTTGTCGTCGTCCAATTATTATCGGAAGCACGCATCAACGACTCGTGTTGAACACAATATGTGAGCTTTAGAGCTACTACTACAACTTTCATTTCTACTATTTCAGTTGTTAGTGATTTTAATACCTTAACTGCTTGTGTATTACTGTTTACACATCAATCCTGTCAACATAGTGTACTCCGTCACTAAAGATGACATTGATGAATTATCATCAACTGCAGTATTAAAGTTACGGACAAAGCATGTGGATAAATTTTATTTTTTCCACTGACCGCTGTTTTGTAGACAAAAGGACAACCTGATTTCTGACTTTTACACAATTTCAATTGTTTCTTCCATTTGTAGTTGCAGATCTATTCAGTAACGTACGCCCCTTTTGAAAAAACGTGATTTAAACGATGCATAAAATTTGCTCTTACTCCATTTGCGTTACCTCTCCTTGTGTTCATGCTGCTGCTTATACGCAAGCATACTATGAATTTAACATGACTGCCTCCAGGCTATGCCATGCATTTGTACTTTTAACATTTTTATGTAACAGCTTACCGTATAAATTTTGTTCTGCCTCTGTTAAATAAGTGTACATGCTGCAAAGTAATTCCCCAAAATATCATATTCGTACAGATGTGTCAAAAATGTTTAAAAAACTGTCCAGCCAACTGTTTCTGTACCGGTTTCCCGCTGCAGTTTACCCACATTCTGGAAAAGTTTAAACATCTGTTTACATATGCTATATTCTCTTGCCCAATGATTCTTCTAATAAGATGCTACCGTGTTTAACTTTATTTGCTTATCCCCTGTATTTCAGTATGAGAAATTGTGAGTCAACTAATACTGCTAGACGGAAAAGAAAATTGTACGTTGACGCAAGGAAGAGTCATAATGGTGGAAAAAAAGAGCAGCGGACAACCTCAGGTCATGGTGACCGAAGACAGCCTGAAAATAAGCAGCATTACGGTTATAGACCGCGAAACAAACATGTCACAGGTAACATATACCAGAATTGTCACTTTCTCTCGAATCCATGCTTATTCTCCTACAACGAACAGTAAATGATTATATCCAAACATTTAGGAACTGATATCCTTAGTCATGCAAGGGAAACCATTCGCTCCACTCAGCGTGTACGGTTTACGCCCGGTATATACATCTTTTCCTGCTGCTATTTATTTCACCCTGTTTGAATACTAATATAGATCTTCTTTGCTTATACTGCGTTGAAGGTGTATGTAAAAGATCAGGTTTAGGCAAAACTTCTGATGACCGCACTCACCGTACGTGTACTCTACTTTTTCATATACTATAAGTAGAATATACAATATGTCTGAACTCATTGTAAATATGTAGGTAAAATGTTTGAACCCTTTTATTTTGGTCCTCCAAATTCAGTCTGCACACATTGCAATGCAAGTATGTGGTATGAAGAAAGGATTAGGAAGAGTCGAATAACCTCGAGTCCTAGATTTTCAGGTTGCTGCAAGGATGGGAAAATAGAGCTGCCTCCATCAAGGCATTGCCCACCTTATCTGTCTACGTTGCTGGCTTACGATGGAAGTCAAGAATCTACATCTTTTAGGCAAAACATTAGGTTATACAACTCTATGTTTGCGTTCACGTCAATGGGAGGACATGTTGACAATTCAGTTAATATTGGTAGAGGACCATATGTATCCAGGCTTAATGGACAAAACTATCATCAGATCGGTTCTCTTCTTCCTGCAGATGGACGTGCCAAATTTGCTCAACTATATATTTATGACACAGAAAATGAGGTTGCTAACAGGCTTAGTGTAACTAGTATGAATGACAGCAACAACAGTTTGGATAGCGATACTGTAGCTAACCTAATAACGATGTTTAATGACTGTAATGAATTAGCAAAAGCTTTTAGAATGGCAAGAGATAGATTTGAGCAAAGTAGGCTGCGTAATGTGTCACTGCATCTACGAGAACGGCGAGTGGGAGATGGTAGACAGTACAACCTGCCAACTTATTCTGAAATTGCTGCGTTAGTTTCTAGAGATGGTATGCGATCAGAGGGATATCGAGACATCATTATTGAAGAAAAAAGTGGATTGTGGATTGCGTAAATGAATTAATGAGAAACATCCAAGTTTTATGGCAATGCAATATCCGATATTATTCCCATTTGGAGAGGATGGCTACAGGCTTAGGATTCATTATAAAAATATCTCTGCAAACGCAACCGATGATGATGACATGGTGACTATGAGAGAGTACTATGCTTACGTCACGCAGTTTAGAGAAGGGCAAGGTAATACAGTGCTTCTTGGTGGCCGATTATTTCAGCAGTTCTTGGTTGATGCCTATTGTTGCATTGAGGAGGATCGTTTGAACTGGATAAGGAATAATCAATGACATATTAGATCGGAAGTGTACAAAGGATTGAAGGATGCAGTTACCGCTGGAGACAAATCTGCTATATCCATTGGAAGGAGAATGGTTTTGCCATCATCATTCACTGGAGGACCTAGGTATATGGTTCAAAATTACCAAGACGCTATGGCAATTTGTCGATGGGCGGGTTCTCCAGATAATTTTATAACATTTACTTGCAATGCTAAGTGGCCGGAGATTGCAGATTGTTTGCTCACGTTTCGTGGACAACGTCCTGAAGATAGACCAGATATAATATCTAGAGTTTTTCACATTAAACTGCTAGAATTGATACGTGATATCAAGGATAGAAAACATTTTGGAAAGATTAATGCAGGCATTTATAAGTTTTTCAGTTTTTCATTTTCTTAATCATGTCCTTGATTTACAATTATTTCTTGCAGTACTTTACACCATTGAGTTTCAGAAACATGGATTACCACATGCACATATATTGCTTTTTGTCCGTGCTGAAGACCGCCCTAAAACATCAACTGATGTCGACAAAGTAGTAACAGCTGAATTTCCTGATATTCATACGGACTCATTAGCCTATAATTCCGTCAGCCAGTTTATGGTACATGGACCATGTGGTGCTGGAAACCCTAAATGTCCATGCATGGTTAGTGGCAAGTGTTCTAAACATTATCCTCAGTTATTCTCCTCCGAAACAACATTTGACAAAAACGGTTTTCCAAAATATAGAAGACGGGATAATGGGCGGTTTGTTACAACCACCTCTGGAATAAAACTAGACAATCGCTCGGTAATTCCACATAATACAGATTTGGTAGTTAAGTATCAAGCACATATTAATGTGGAGATTTGTAACAGGTCGAAATCTGTTAAATATTTGTTCAAATACATCAACAAAGGACATGATAGGGCAACGGTGGTAGTCGAGGAAAATAATGTTACACACCATAAATTTGTAAGAGAAGTTGATGAAGTGAAGAGGTATGTAGATTGCCGTTACATTTCAGCTTCAGAGGCAAGTTGGAGAATTTTTAAATTTGACATCCAATATCGAAAACCTGCAGTTGAGCGACTTCATTTCCACTTGCCTGAGGAACATAACGTCATTTTTCATGACAATGATATTTTGGACGTAGTGGTAAGCAGACAATCTATTAGTGAAACCATTTTTACAAAATGGATGGAAAAGAACAAAGAATGTGAGGAGGCTAGATCACTTACTTATGTCGACTTTCCAACAAAGTGGGTTTGGAATAAAAAAAAACAATTGGCACAAACGGCAAAAAGGTTCTACAATTGGCAGACTTTACTTTGCACATCCGACATGTGGGGAAAATTTTTATTTGAGAATGTTACTAAACATTGTGAAAGGTCCTACCTCATACGAAGAGATTAGAACGGCTAATGGTGTGCTGTGTGAAAGCTACAAAAGTGCTTGTGTTGCTCGTGGTTTGCTGGAAGATGATAATGAGTGGAATGTTGCATTAAATGAGGCTGCACGTTGGGCTTCTGGCCCATCACTAAGGGGTATTTTTGTTATGCTTCTCCTGTTTTGTGAGGTATCTGATCCAATGCAGTTATGGAACAAAATCTGGAAATTGTTGGCTGAAGATATAGAATGGCGAATCCTGCGTCATCGTAGCAATGATAGTTTTGAACCTAACGACACCGTGCTTCAAAGGGAAACATTATGTGAAATTGAAAAAATTATGAACAGCAACAACAGATCAGTCAAAGAATTTGCACTAATGCCCTTTCCTACAGATGCATCAACTTATGATAGTAACAATATTTTAGTTGCAGAAGAGCAAAGCTACGACTGTGAGTCTTTAAAAGCTGAGTCCGATATCTTGGTACCCTCTCTAAACAGTGAGCAAAGAGCAGTTTTTGACGTTGATACGACAGCAGTTGAAACTGGTACAGGTGGTTTTTATTTTGTTTATGGTTCTGGTGGTACAGGTAAAACATTTTTATGGAATACAATCATCACTTATTTGCGTGCGATACGTAAAATTGTCCTAGCTGTTGCTTCATCCGGAATTGCATCTTTACTATTGCCTGGAGGAAGAACTGCACATTCGAAGTTTAAAATTCCATTGACATTAGACGAAAATTCTACATGTAATATATCAAAACAATCAGCATTGGGACAACTTGTGAAATTAACTGATTTGATAATTTGGGATGAAGCACCAATGATGCACCTAATGCACTAGAAGCCTTTGAGAAAAGTTTAAGAGATTTAATGTCAACCAGCATTAGTGTAGAGGATGAAAAACTTTTTGGTGGTCAAATCGTTTTACTTGGTGGAGACTTTCGACAAACGTTGTCCGTTATTCACAAAGGATCTAGGCAAATGGTAGTAGATGCTTCAATCAGCAAGTCAATTTTATGGACAAATTGTACGGTTTTTGTACTAAAAAAAAATATGCGACTACATAATGGACATTCTGCTTATACTGATCCTGAGAAGATTCAATCATTTTCACAGTGGGTACTTAACATTGGTGACGGAAATGTGCCTATGCTTTCTTTGAACTCTGAACAAGAACCGACATGGGTGCAAATTCCTGAGCAATACTTAGTTAAACATGAATCCGATGGGCTGGCAGATATCGTGGATGCTATATATCCTGAGTTAACCGAAAGATTAGGTGAAAAAGATTATTTGCGAAATAGATGTCTGCTTGCACCCACTAATGAAGCTGTAGAAGACATAAATTCGTATGTTATATCCCGCATCGCCGGCAGTCTAAAAAGCTATCTCAGTGCTGATTCCATAAGTCCTGCTTCGGAAGGGGTAGAAGATCAGAATATACTGTATCCATCTGAATTTCTTAACACTTTGAAAATATCGGGCCTACCAAATCATAAATTGGAACTAAAAGTTGGAGTTCCTATCATGATGCTAAGAAACTTAAATCAAAATTTAGGACTTTGCAACGGCACACGTTTGATTGTCACCCAACTTGCAGATAGAGTTATTGAAGCGGAAATAATTACAGGTAATACTGTAGGCAGAAGAGTTCTAATACCAAGGATTATCATTACATCGTCGGACACGAAGTGGCCCTTTATACTGCGGAGACGACAATTTCCAGTCAAAGTATGCTTCGCGATGACAATTAACAAAAGTCAAGGACAAACATTACAAAATGTTGGCATATATTTACCACGACCTGTTTTCAGCCATGGCCATTTATATGTAGCACTTTCCCGAACTACATCCCCTGCTGGTGTTAAAATTCTAATAGGGCAGTCTGAAGGTGGCCTACCCGGATACACGAAAAATATTGTTTACAGAGAAGTTTTCACTGGAATTACATGTAACTATCTATTTTGTCATTTGCTGCTCCTTCCATCTTATTTTCCATACATTGTTGACTCTGACTGCATTGTTTTCTTCCCGACATATACTATCATGCATACCTATTGTCCAAGTTTGTTATCATAACTTGATCAAGGATAAAAAATGCTATAATATCATACTGTTATAACTTATATTACAGAGAAGTTCAACTTATCATATGCGCTAAATATTTACACCAGTTGTACACCACTACCGCATTGGTTTGTCCACAATTGCATACACATTCAAGTAAAACGTTATTGGAAAATTTCTACTGAATTTGTAGTTCTTTTTTTAAAACAAATCCAACTCCTTCCTCTTTCTGTCTTACGTGAAAACCGTGTTCAACACTGCAGCAATACTTTGTACACACTACAATATACTTTCAACTATAACGTTATTTGCATATGTATGCAAAAAATTTAATTTTTTTTAAAAACTAAATCCAACTCCTTCCTGTTTCTTTTTTACATGCAAGCTGTTATTCCTACTTTGTTCATGTCACAATTTTCTGATCCAACCACTTGGTCTTCATGTATTACAAAAGATGTCTTCCACCTATCTTTGTGTCAAAGTAACAAGGTTTATAACACAATTGAAATGAGGTTGCATATAAAATGATATGGCTTTGTATACGACCTAACTTATAACTGACATTTGCCATTCATGTACACTGTTTCTGACACATATATTAGGTGCCGTAGAAATGATGGATGCATCTACTTCACTGCCAACATGTTGATTGGGCTGCTTTTATTCCTTCTTACAAAGGTAATATTAGTCAAAAATATTAATTTCTACTGTTGTAAAGAGTCATAACGAAAGTGAACATCATATGGGCCTGAGTAATAAGATCTTGAAAATTACATGCCGCACCTGTTTTAAACTGGAAACCATCTAAGACTAAGTACTCAACCAGTATTTTTTATTTCCCGGAAAAAACCCTGTCCACATCCACTAATTTACATTCTTATTGTTCGTAATCCACAGTGACATAAATGTATTTCACTGGACAAGCACTGGCGTTGTAGCTGGCAGTACATATTTATCCCAACTGGATTCAGTTGAACTGTGTTTGTAGCTGTAAGAATTTACTCACAGCATGTTTTCTTCCTGTTCTTCTTCGTTACTTATAACCAAACATAACCTCTCACACTGTACTTAATTAATGACAACAGAAAAAAAGAGCTAAGGTGGTCACAAAACCAAACGCATGATTATAGCTGTTTTCAAACAAGGGCGTTCTGGTTATATGAGAAAAAGTTAAATAGCTCTGTAGGGTCACGGTTTCAAGTCAAATTAGGCGTACATACCAAGCTTAGCACCTACCTCCCAACAACTTTATTTCACAGTAGTTTTCCTAATTATTTGTATTATGGAATTACTGATAAATTTCATTAACTGTATGTGGGCTGTTTGTTGATATTAACAAATGTGGTACGTAGATTTAATTTATTCGACACACTGCTGATGAAATGACAATGATATTTGTTAGCGTAAGTATTATTCAAGTTGCAAGTCTTTCTATTTATTTGTTTTCCCACTTTCTGCTGCAGCTATTGGGTTACGACTACTTGCTGTTTTACATGTCCATTGCTTAAGATGTTATGGTACTAATTCCGAAAAAACTGGATAAACTATGTGAATTTCCCACCTGTTTTAATAGCAGCGAAGCAACCATTACAACTGAAATATTGTAAGATGTCAAAAACTGTGAGACTGAGAGTTTTATCTACAGCTGTTCATGTTATTTTTTCCTACGTTCTTATAATTCACTATTTTTTTGGTTTAAAATTACTACCTTATATACAGGTTTTAAGATGACACCCATAATCTTTCAACACAAGTAAGTTAATACCAAAACCCGTGTTCTTTGTTAAAATTTCCCTGTGGTGATTGGGTTTTTTTTCCACACAAGTTGGATGAATGCCCTATATTTTTTTGTCGACAAATAAGTGCGAAAGACGGATATTTTAGTACGTCTCATGTTTGCCTTCTCACATTTACTTTTAATATGCGATCCGACTACCATATATTTTTTTACTTTTAATAAGCTATCCACATAAAAAACTAGAAATCACCGTGTTATGTAGAAATAAAAATTACAATACTATTTACGTCATTATTACAACTCTTAAAATTTACCCAGCGTTCGGTTAAACTATTATCTTTAGCTTTTAGTTGCATAATTATAGCCATCTTAGTATCAAAATGTGCAAATTTTTAATACATTTCACTACTGGATAACTAAAAGTTTAAAAATTATAGAGTTTAAAAAAATTAACAAATTGTTTCCAAAAAACAACTGTCTGATTCGAAATTAACTTAATTGCATCTAACAAATTTTATGTTTTTCACATCAATGCAGATTTGGTATGCTGTGAACAAATAGGTTCAGCAATACCATGTTTGCATGCCTCAGGATGCACGATATTTTAAAATTCTAACATATTGACAGATTTCTTAGTTTATGCTTAGTTCACAGAAGAAATATGATTACCGAAAGGGTCTTACTGTTCGCTTTGATCTTAGTCAGCGGTAGGCTTCAATACTCCCTTGAGTTGTATCTCTCATCTTTCAAACATAGACTTAACATCATGATTCTCTTATTTTCTATCAGCAACTGTGCGAGTTCAGGCAGATTTCCTAATGAAGCAATTGAAGCCAAGGATAACATATACGGTGACTTCTTTAACGCAGGTAAATACCTTATTTCTAAAATGGATAACTAAATGTAAAAAAATCGTGCTCAAACTTGAACTTCTGCCCATCGATTATCTTTGGTTACTTCAACCACATTCAGATGTACGTAATAAAATGTACTACTCAGCTTAACATTTTAGTACGGGTCTGATTTCATGACTGGTCTAGCAAATGGGTGGTCCCTATCAGAGGCCTGTAATCCAAAAAATTATCAAAAAATTTGGTCCACTAACATGAGATTTGGTTATATGATCACATACACATTGACTTATACTAATACATAATTTACATCAAAATTATTAGGTTCATATCACATCTTATTTCAAGTCAGCAAAAAAATTATGAGTGAATGTGGTTGCAGGTTATAATGATTTGTAAACCATAACTTATATGCCATAAGATTGTATGATTTTTTTTTTCCATGCTGCCGTATTAGGTGAAATATTTGAATACCCTGAGCACTATGTTAATCAACATGTGATTTATATTGTATTCTACTGCTAATAACATGTGCTCTTCCATGTATGATGCTCAGTATGCGCCGAATATTTGGAAGCTGCAAAATACGAAAAAGAGAGAAACTTAGTTGACTGACATGCTGTTCAAATAGATGACGCAAGTCAGTGCATAAAAAAAATTTCCCGGTATATTTCAATTCAACCCATTAACCAATTATGTTTTTGAGGTTTCCTCCACTTATGTTTCTTACATTTGCTTCAACATAAACCAGGTCAAGCAGCCACGTATGTTCATCACGTTCTTATATGTCGAACATCTAACATAATCGGATTCACACCAATTTTACTTAGTGAAAAGTAAAAAGTTTTCACCACAGAATTTTAAATGTTATTTTCTGTCTGACTTAAAACTCATACCCCATCTTCGTTCATCAATCAATACAGTGTTGCATGTTCCATGTGATAGAATAGAAGACTTCTTCGCATCAGCAAACATGACAAAAACGTGAGTTCATTTGTATCAGTGTTGCATTCCTTCAAATATTCATTTCAAATTTAGCTTTATGCTTAGGTTTTAGAAGGAAAGGTAAACTGATTCACTAATGTTGGGAATGGACCATAAACAAAGGGTGATGGTTAACTTGTAAGTGAAATAATTCATGCATATTTAAATGTTTCATTTATATTAAAAATGATGTGACAATTTATTGTGTAATTGCTTGCCATATGTGAACTCCCGTTTCAATCTTGATTTCAGTCTGAAAAATTATTTGTTTATTTACATTTTCTTGATATGGACACTGACCCAAGAATTGCTTCACTGAAAATGAAGCTTGCGGAAATTGACTAAGACTATGATTTTGAAAGCTTGTAAACATAATTGCACATCTTTCATTGTGTGGCTGGGATCTCATGGATGAAAACTAAGATTGTAGAGATCTTGTGACTCTGAAAAGCTAACAAGGAGAACTGCAAAGCTTTCATGGTATGGCTGTCATCACCAGTGCTGCTATAGAAACCGAGCCTGAAGGCCGTAATCTGTGCTTTGCTCCTACTAAGGAAGGTATTGCACATTGTATTGGTGCATTTCATTATTGGTTGACTGATATTTGAGTACAAATGGGCCCCTCCCTGATCTTGTAGATGATTGATCATGTAAAAAAAAATTATAGTGAGATATGCTAATAGATAACATATTCTTCAGGAGACATACCCTTTTTAAAAAGACGCCATAGTTAACATTTTTTACTTAGGGACATTTGCTTACTGTCCATGAATGGTTCATTTGGATTTAAGAACTCAAACGTACTGCTGCTATAACTACGGTGGGGAAGCGAGCAAGCCAGCAGTATCGTGTAACTTGGCTGAAATACAGGTATGCAATTTATCCTCTCACTATGTTATCGGTTCGCAAATTTTTACTCACTGACAATTGGTTAGACATGTTGTATCACGACATGACTTTTATACAGATCCCCAGCTAATCCTTAATTACAGATTACCATCTTAGCTCATTTCAACTGTTGCTATGTCAGTATATTTGTTTTGTAAATGTGGAATAAATAACAAATAAGCCTATATAGCTGACATTGCATAAGTAATCAGAATAGGCTATGTGCTTGGCCGTGCTTTATATAAGATTATTTTCTCAACCAGAAAAGGCTATGTGGTTGACATATTTGTTAGTTAAACAGCAAGTAAGCCTGTGTAGTTGACAGTGCAGAAGCGATATGTTAATTAAGGCTGCTTTCGTGTTGTTTCAAAAATATGACGTAAATGCCAAGTTCCTATCCGATATCAGATATATAGAAAAATGGTTTGCTAATATTGATTAACGGCAAAGGTAATAGAAACTTCTTGAATTACAGAGTATAAAACCACCATTTCATTTATGTCTTTATTTGTCATCCTACAGGAGAACCTTTCGCATCATGAAGACTATTCGCACATGAACATCAACACTCCTTTTTTTCCAGTTTATTGGGCATACTTGGGTTCAATTATTGCAGTTGAAGGCTTATGTAACCTTTATCCTGACTTTTGTTGCACATTTGGTCATTTTTGTTCTTTCAGATGGAACTCGCTTAAAATGGCTTCATAACGAACTATCACTGCTGTGATTTTATTTTTCTATGGTCGTGAATCCTCTTTGAGTTTGTGCTTTTTTTTTAAACAACTTCTCTAACTCAACTTCTACTGATTTTCTTGCTTTCACCTCCATTACCAAGATGGAGTTAGGTTGTTTCATTAACGGAAAACCTAACTACCTCATGGTTTTAAAGGCTTCTTTTCGACATTTGAAGAACAATTATTAAATTACCTATGGTATTGAATTCATTGATTACGTTATGATATGATTATCTTTTTATTTTCTCTACGAAATTTTTTTAACCTCTTAACTGTTTTAGCAAACATACAGCATTTAGTATCACGCTCTAAATTGGCACTGATTTTAATATTGGTCTGTTTACGTTTTTAGTCTTTTTGCCTTACTTTGTAATTCAACTGCAGCGGTGTATTTCACCAGTATGAAACAGTAATTATCGTTTTATGTTGGTTACAGGTGCAAAAGAATGGTCAATAACGCTCTGACTTACAACACACATCTAAATTAAAGTGCGTCTTAGGTCAAATTGATTAGTTTGGAGCAACGACAATTTGGAAAGGATAAACATGTTCACGTGAAAACCGGTAAAGTAAATCAATGGAAGGCCCAAAGTTTGCAGTCAACTGATTGAGGCATAGCATGCACATAATTTAACAAATCTGCATCAACACCTTGGCCCTGGATAAGAGCAGCATGAGTAAATTTGGCAGAAATTGGACATGAGCTTCATGCTCTATAACTAGAACAGTAGCTTGATTTTAAAGAAAAATGATATGCACTGAAGGAGGTATGCAAACATGAATAGTAGAAGCATTCATCTCCTATGTCTGACGAGAATCGGGATAAGCTGAAGCAGACACATTTATATGCACTGAAAGAGGACGCAAACTGCTTCAGTATGTTGTTGAAGAGATGGCTGTAGGGAAGAAAACCATCAGTTGCACGTTTATATATGTCATGTACATCTGCTGATATAGCATAACTGTACGTTGATATGGTTACCAATTTAATAAGTTCCTGTAATGTAACAATTTAGTTGACAGATACAAGTGATTTCACAAAACTTATGAAATTTAATTAAATGATATCAATATATTTACCAGCAAACACTAAATTTATGCGTTTTCAATGTACTGCTTCCTTTCTAATCAGCATATGTAGCTACCTTATTGCTTTCATAGCTATGTAAAACGTTTATAACTTTCAAAGTTGTGTACCACGACCGAGCAGGACATTTTAACCGTTACCATACCTTTTAAATTCCATCACTGCCCCATTGCGTAGCACGGGCCGCACAGTAACTACTGCACATTATCTATCTTATATCTCCATCATTTTCAATAGAACTACTCAACCGTCAAATCAAACTTATCAATTACACGGTTATCATCTGCTATAATAACGGTGACGATACCAGTTGTGTAATTTAGTACCCACGGTAAAACATAGCAACCATGGTTTTTTTGCAATACAATACTTAAAAAAAATGTTCTCTACCAATTTACGCTACGTAAATAACATAAGTATATAAAATTTTGCATTTTTATTCAAGTATAACATGCACGTGAACAACTTATTGTCTACCTCAACAATTTACTGCGTATGAAAGAAGCGTAAACCTTAATTACTTACAGCTAACAGTGTAAATCTAAATTCAGACTACACTAACCGTATACAGTTACGATAAGCGTTACAAAATTTGCTAACCGTCCACATCAGTTGCGGATACGTTCAATCCTAAAACTAACGGTTCCCAAATTCGTCATACACCTACCTATACCTATATATATTTGACAATTGTCCACAATGATGTTAGCTTTAAAACTCAATGACTCCTAAACAAAAAAAATTTAAGCATGAAATTCCATTCCCAAATTCAAGTACTCTACTATGCATGTAGTTGCCAAAATACAATATACCAAACTGTTAACTAAAACATGTGCCAGCAAATAAAGGTACCACATTAACGCTTACATACGTTAAAATGCTGCTTACCTGCATGTCTCAATACCACCATGGCCTATTGTAATTATTAAACTGTAAGCATACGTTCACGTACGATTCCTTGGAATACAAAGAGCAGGAGACGTTGAATTTGTAAACCGTGCGTGTTTTCAGTTTTATACGACCCAAATTTTCAAGACGCCTTCGCCCATGCGGCCACGTGTTTTAAAACACTAACAATACCTGTCATCCTACTTCCAACGCTCCTCAGAACGTAATCAGCTTTTGGTTGCTCCTCACTCTATCACAGTATGCGGCTACAACGTCAAACAAGCAGTTACTTGATTAACATAACTACCCACTTCTGCGTTATAACCACATCAAACCGACTGACAACCCCCAAAAAAGATGTACTCAACGTCCGCAAACAGTTAATATAACTGTCCAGTCCTATTATATTACCCAACTTCTTCGTTTACGCATATAACCTTTAACTCCCTACATAAGTTCATATATTATTCCACCATTGGTATCCTGCCGCATCCTCCTGTTTGATTCACTGCTATCTACATCTGCTCTTCATATACACAACAATTTTAATTCTGATATTCATTTTCTGCTATACTCCTTCAACTATTTCTACATATTCTTGCAGACGTACAAATGGATGCTCAATGTCCCCTACTATCTGACTTAACCAATGGCGCCCACTGGATTCGGATCCAAATAAGAGTTGCAAGAATGTGGACTTCCCTCACAAAAAAGAAAGAGGTGTACTCAAACAACTTGCAAGTGCTTGACAGAAAGGTTACAACTTACATTTTTTGTTCTCATTGACTGTCCAGTTTGCAACATACATTTATTTATTACTCTGTTCCTTCCACCATACTATCCGCAGGGCAACCAGAAGCAAGCTGTTGTTCCTAAAGGGTTGCTTCAAAAATATGAAAACACTTTTTATGATCAATGTATTTACGAAATTGAGAATTTCAGTGTTGTTCCGTCCGACCTTACTTACCGTGTTATCAACGAGGAGTCAATGATTTTGCTACGTAAAGACACGGAAGTCAGAAAGCTAGACGATGTATTAAACGATATTCCTACTCAGAAGTTTGGATTTGTGGACGACAACACCCTTGCTACACGAATCGACAAACTGAATCAACTAACTGGTTTTCACAACAAAAATATATAGCGTACATTATATACATACCCTATTTAACAAATTTTCTAATACAACTTTACGTATGTCAACAGATACTGCAGGGGTTCTCACCTATATTTCGCCTATAATCCCTAGAACCACATCAACTGGGTGTCAAACTATACTAAGAGAACTACAACTGCAAAATAATAGGTAACCACATATTGTTGCATTACTTCCGCAATATTTATTTTCTGCAATTTTTTCACCAACTGATTGTCGTATCGTAGCGGGAAGACTTTATTTGTAACTCTATGGGCTGATAAAACAAAATTAGTTGACCATTCCGCTGATTCATCTTCCACCCATCTTCCCACGGTGGTGCTAACATCATTGTTAGTGAAATTATACAAGGGTACTAACCGCTTCTTTTTACATGATATGTTCTTATCAAAAAATATCAATACTCCTCACGACATGTCACATTTACTCTTTTTGTACACAAATACATACACTGTAAATGCTTCTTAACACATGAATTAGGTGATTTCACATTTTCATCAACGAATGCTACTCGCTACTACTCTGATGTGAACATCCCTGAGCTGACAAATTTGAATACAAGGTGGGTATTAATTTTCCATTTTTACTGTTTACATAACGTTTTCGTATTGGACACTCCCCATTTTAAACCATTTTTAATTTGCTTAAAATGTGTAGCACATTCCCATTAGTTACACAACAGACAATACGTGAAGTCCGAGAAGATGTGAAACCCACACAAACAACACTTGCAACATTATTATCGGAAATTCAACAAGGAATTTGTTTGGTACATATATACTTTCTCACTTTACTATTTTCTACCTAGCTTTACGTATTACAAAATTTACAGTGCAACATATACTTTGGCCGTAAATAACAAAAACACAACTCTTCTTCGTATAAAATAGTAATAGTCTTATTTTTTTCACATATAGGGGAAACGATACACTGTTCCAGTGACTATTCTGAAGATTAACACTGCATTTGGTTGGTTCTATCTGTCCTGTCCTTTTTGTAGAAAAACTTTACAAAAGGACGAAGGCGTTTACAAATGTCCAAAATGTGGTAAACCGATTGAACATCCTATGCACAGGTACGATTCATCGACTTCTGCTTTGTGTACCCCTAGATTTGTAACCTACGTATTGTTTACAGATACCGTCTAAAGATTGAAGTTTTCGACCACACTGCCTCTGCCACTATAGTGGCTTTTGATAAGGAGGCAACCTGTTTACTTAATAAACCCGTGGACGATCTCATTAGCATTGAAAATAAGGTGAGTTTGTACCTAATTACAAAATCATTCCTTCAATTTTACCTCCTTTATTACCCGTTTCAACTAGCCGTTAAGGTGCTCACAAACCACATTAATGGGTTTCACAGGAAAATGGGTTACAGATGATAGAAAAGCTTTTCAACCAACTAACTGCAACGGAAACTGAAATTGAATTTAGGCCTGCCAAGTATGACATCATCAATCATGGACGAACTCTGATGGCTAGCAGGTTCGCCCAGATCTATTCCCCCTGTCTCAAGAAAGAAAATCAAAACGAAACAGAGAAAGTTACACAGAATGTAGATGACAACACATCCTCCCAGCTGACGAATGAATCAGCTGACATTGGAACACAATGTTCGTTACTGCCTATTTGTTACTTTCATTATACTAACTCATCATTCTTTCATATCACGCATTTCTAACCCACACTTAATATTCAACCAGCATCAAAAGCAAAAGGCAAGATGAAAGTAGAGCAGGTATTGTTTAATTATTATACATGTATAATTATCCGGACATCTGATCGTAAACATCAAACATAATGCTTACTCGGTGCAGGATACAGACGGGCCACCCAAAACACCGCATGACAACAATTTTTCAGCTACGGAAAGAAAGAGAGGCGCAAATTTGGTAATCAAGGTAATTTAAGATTTTCACCTCTTTTTTAACCCTGCTTGGTTACAACGCCAGACATTACTCCATCGTCTAAAATTCCTCTCATGCAAAGGAACCGAAATATAAAAAAGGTGGTAAAAGGTCCGACGCCAAACGCAAGAAGAAGACTTGATTATTCTCATATCTCCCATTACCGTTATCCATCTAATCCCCTATGACAACCAACTGTAATTACGTGTTCACTATCACCCATTCCTTCATTTGTGATCTTCGGTTTATTTTTATTATAATTGCTGTAACATTTGTAAATATTGACATGTACCTAAATTCACATTTCTACGTACTCATATTATATGTGTTTGTATGTACTACTTCTGACATGTAATGTTACATTTACATTATTCAGCTTTTCAAATTTGACCACCAAACACAACTTTGTACGTATGACTTATTTAATTTTAGCGCATACTTTGCACTCCAGCACTCATTTTTACCCGCACTTCTACATCGGTGTGACAATAGGCGCATTGACAATTATGACTTGGTATATGTCCACTATAAATCTGGTACTAATCTACATGCATACACAACGGCAGTGGACATTGTGAGTAATGATGATTCAGACATGTAACGTATTATACCTGTTACATATTCACATTTATACTCACTGCAAGCTATTAAATACTGACAATTATATTCTCTGCCTCACGACTTACTTTTTTCCAACTATCTGCAAACCCCAAATTACTTCTAACTATTCCACACTAAATTGAGCAAATAAATTTTTTCAGCAACGCTATTAAACTGACAGCATTAACAAATTAAATTACAACTTCATCCATACGTTTCCTACTGTCGTACACACTACCCGTTTGCGAAGCACTGTTCCCGCACTAGTTTCCAATTGAAAGTAGGACCATTCATTGTATGGATGTTCCTTTGATAGTCAAATCACCGACTATCTAAGTTTTGATTTATTTTATACCTCCGTTGTCAATATGGAGAGATCGGGATCAGATTTACTACCTGGAAACCACTCTGTATTGGCATAAGCGTTACAAAGCAACTTATGTTGAAGATATATTGAAGATGGAGTAAAGTGCAAGGGATGTTCTGTTAATCCTAGGTAGAAATTGCCCAAGATGGATTTATAGAACAGTGCCTTCGGTTTGTCCAGACCCAGGACAACTTGTATGGACGAGTGTCTGACAGGGTATTTCCAAAGGGATTACGTACGTTGATTCCTTCAAACGTACGAAGTTGGTGGCATAGAAGGGAAACTTCTTTAGCCTAACAATCTGAGTATTTTTGTGGGAATCAATTAGTGATTTCCGATGGATCTGACAATGTGGCATTCAAAGTGAATGATGGCCAGATGTTCTGGAAGATAATTCAAACCTCAAGCCTCACAACCGGGAATTGAAATAAATTGGGCAGGAAGCATGGCTATGTGGGTCGCACCCATTAGGATGTATAATCACCTATCTAGAGAAATTCCATTTGTTCTTGAATCTATCGATGTTGTCCCTTTCGGGAAACGGTTGCTGATCCCAACCGTTGGTGATATACATTCGATACACTCAAGCGAAATGAGTGGTCGGTATGTGAGGGCCGGGTTGCAAGACGTTCTTGTTGAACCCAGTGTATTCGTCTCTAGAGATACACTATCGGAAGGTGGTCCCATACCTTGTCATGTTGGAAATCCAATCTCTAATAAGCGCCCTGCGGTTTTTGATTTTATATTATATATGGAGCGTGAGATGCAAGCGTTCCGATGGATTCTATTTATTTGATGTAGACATTATTATAATATCACTGGATTTGATATCAAAAATATTTTTGGTTATCGTAAGGTAAAAACCATCCGTGTTTATGTGTGGATCGGTCTTACGATTATCATTTCTTTCGAAAGGATTTTTAAAAGTTAAACAAATGGTTGGAGTTTACTCACACCAGTCTCATGACTGACCTAGAGTTTATTTTGTTTGTTTTCCCTAAACTCTTGGGTGCCCAAATTTGTACGGGTAGTCAAGTAGTCGGAATTTTTCAGATTCACCTGGAGGAGGTGTTTGAAGCAGGAGGCTTCACCACTTGGCTATAGACTATCATATTTTCCGCTGTGTACTATGTTGTATCTGGAAACAGGTGTTTATAACTGTTCATGGAATAACTGCTATGCTCTGATGATGGTATGTATATACAGTTATTGTTTTGTATTTCAAAAGTTATGTTATAGAATATATTCTATTCGTTCCGCTGTGAGTTTGTGAATCTTAGTTTTCTTCTATTCTAATATTTCTTTCTTTCTTTTTCTCATCCTCTAACTTCTTACTAATAATGATTCGGGTTTCTGTGCAATTTGGGTTGGACGTGTGGTGTTATTAGTCAATCCAAAGGGTACGGAAATTCGGGCCATTACATTTGGTATCAGAGCGAGGTTGAGTAGTAACCTTGGCTCTGTGGCGTGACTTAATAGAGATGGGGTTAGTAATACCCTAGATTGAGTTTGAGTGTGTATATATGAGCGCGTATTTGTATATTGATATAAAAATTGTTTTATATTATGTTGGCTAGTTTGTTGAGTGATTTATGAATTCCGGTCGATATGGGATGTACAACTATATCGATAGGTGTTTCTAAACTCTCGAACAAAACAATTCGACGCGGTATTGTTTGAAAGATGGGTAAATGATATAATTTTGCCCAAAAGATATTTTCGATACAAAAGGGATAATTTTCTGAAATTATGAATATGATTGGTTGTTATTACAGTCAATTGGATTTATAATATTGAAATAATTATATGAAACCAAATTGAATTTAAGTATGAATGGAATATACAAATTAGCTGTATTAAAATTGATTCAGACCAGAATTTTGAATTTAAAATCCCGGATGTTTAGAAATGTTTTCTAAAGTTTTTTTAAAGGTAATATAACATTGTTTTAAAGTATTTTTGAATAAGAATGTTTTAAATGGGTTTTGAAAGTGATTAAGCATTGAAATCACTTCAGTGGCGAGAAAATAATTCTGATAATGGGTCGTGACATTATCGGTATTATTTTCAAGTTTCTGAGTGATGAATTGCCACCATAGTAATTTGGAAATGAAAAATTGGTTTGAAAAGGGAAGATGATTTTGAAATTCAAAAGTTTTGAATTAAGTTGATTATAAATATGTGTATGAATATATATGGTTTCAAACTAATTTGAAATAAAACCAAAAATTTGAATTTTGAAATTAAAATTTTACTTGTATAAGTTGAATATATTGAAATGGTAAAAATGTTTCAAATGAATTGAAATTTAACTTAAGTTAAGTTAAACAAAATGGAATTGGATTAGAAATAATGCCGAATGAAATTAAATAAAGAAAATGTTGAGATTCGAATTATTTATATGAATTCGACCTATATATAAACAAATTGAATATACTGGATGTTGTGTTTGGAATTAAAGTGTGATGGAATTGAACCCAAGCAGAATAAGAGGGTTGATTTTTGAAAACAGAACTCAGTTTGGATTAGTGAATGGAAGTGAACTAATCAGAAATTGATTAGAGATTTCAAAATTGGAAATTGATTTGATTTGAAACCAACTGGGAACGGATATAAGTATGCTGAGCAGATATTGAAGGAAAGCAAATGCAGGAGATAGAATTAAGCCCGACAAAAAGGTACATGTTTACAATATTACATGGGCTTGATGATTTTATGAGCCCATGGGGCTAGCCGCTTAGCTTTTTGTTTTTCTTTTGGACTAGAGACGGCTAGATAGGCGAGTTGTGGTTGTACCAATTGAGCCATGCAGAGGAGATGCTGCCGAAATTTTTCAGAATTTAAAGTGTTAGAAAATTTTCAGAGTTTTTGAAAATTTTCGTTAATAAGGATAAATTAATATTTTAATTGAAATAAATTAGACCAGTTAAACTGAAGTTAAGAATTTAATAAAAAAAAGGAATTTTGGACCTAGTTAATAGGGAATGTAGCATCTTTTCCTACCTTAGCAATTTCGAGGACGAAATTATTTTAAGGGGGAAGGAATGTAACGACCCGGATTTTCAACCGTTGAATTATGAATATTTAAATTGGTTTAAATATTTTATTTGAATTATATATAGGAATTTATTTAATAAAATGATATTTAAACGTATAATTTATAATATAATTAAAACGAGTTCAAATGGCGCGGTAGTTTGAAAATTTGATTTCAAATTTCAAATGAATGTACAGGATTCAGAATAAATCGGATTTTAGCGAAACAAGAAATATTTGAATCTATTTGAAAATATCTTTCCAACTAATGTGGATAATCCAGATTTCATAGCGGGAATAAAAAGATATGTCCAAACGAAATTTAGAAATAGTCGCTGTAGAATCGTTTATAGGCCATAACGGTTTATTTAATATAACTAAAGATTGGTTACGAATTTGGGCATGGTTCTTTTGAGGTGTAATTATAATTTTATTTTTAGAATTTTACTGTAATTTTTATTTAATTAAATATGCAACTTTTTATTTGGAGTAATTCGCACCCTATATCAATATTTTGGGGTTTCATAATATAAGTTAAACTACCGATATTATTATATTTTTGGGATCGTGGTACCTCGTTGGACACGACCGTACTCTTATTTCTGTCCGCCCCAGTTCGTAAATAACAGAATTCTGTATAAAGATACCGCGTAAACTTCAAACATTTCAAGACCAATATACAGTTGCGTACAACCTTTTTACTTTGCATATCCCTAAATATTTATTTGCGCTAACCTACACCAAATACCTTTCTGAAAATTTTGTCAAAATTAAATTACAATATAGTGCTCCCCACGTAAACGTGCTCCCCACGTAAACGTGCTCCCCACATAAACGTGCTCCCCACATAAACGTGCTTCCCACGGAAAATACTTGGTGAAAACGACCCTACTCAGTCCCTTCTGTTTGTATATATATTTGGAATTTTTACCATCTCCTGTACCTCTTCTTTCTCGCATCAAAAAGGAAGTAAAATGGAACCCATCTACTCAGTAAAAGAAATCGTATGCCATTCTTTGCTTTGAAGCCAGCTTCAATCGAAAACCACCCTCTTAAAACAAAATACACGGCCAGAAACCTTCCAAGCGAAATTTGCTTTGATCTCCTCCTTGAGTTATGTTTGGCAATGGGGTCTAAAGGGTTTTGCTTCAGTTTGGCGAGCTCTATCTTTACCCGGAGGCGCTGATGTTTCGGTGACATTATCATATGACGGCGGCGGCTCAAACTCTGAGGGTTTTGAGGAAATCCGAGAGCATAGATGAACGAGAAAGGGTGCGAGTCAGAGATTGGATGGAGGAAGGGTGGCTCGCGGGAAGAGGAGGAGTTTGGTGAATGTATATGATGCTCCGGTGGTATATTTTGGGGCCGGGGCGTCCGTGAGTAGAGTGCGTATGTATTTGAAAGGGGAGTTGGGAAGTTGGATACGCATGGGATGGTGAAGGAGATACTGTGCGGATTGTTTGTCAGTAGGATGGACCTTAAAGTAGAGGTCATGGTGTTAAGTGAAGGAGCAATGTTGTCAAAAGGGTGGACTGTTGGGAGATAAGTGGATGTACGAGCGGTGGAGTTGGGTGAAAATGTGGCAACAAGATTTGTTTTGTTTTAAGAATAATATGGGAAGGAGAAGGGTATTCGAACACAATGTTGTTCGCACTCCTGTAGGTATTTTGGCATGGGGATATTTAGTTGCGACTGGGTCCAAGTAGTGCAGGAGTGAGCAGTTGATCTTTTGGTGAATATTTATTTTGCAAATCGGTGAAGTTAGGGTAGTGGAAGGTCACGGCATGGCATGGTTATTTTTACAGGCAATGACATTTGCCTGGGGTTGATCATGAGAAAAGACGTTACAAACAAGATTTAAATCAAGGATTTATTAATAATGATGGTGAAAAGGAATATACATGCTTGAGGAGTTCTGTGTACAGGCAGGTTAAGTTTTGGTTAGGGATTGAAGATTAAAGGGTTATTCGGATGCTTATATTGGCAAGGTCTTTTGGGAGTCGAAGCAACGAAATCTACATTATGGAATTGGCGATGGCTGAGGACAGAGCAACAGGTATTTCGTAATAAAAATCAAACACCTGTTTGATTTTAAACGGAACCAAAACAGAATAATCAACTGTGAAACAAGGTAGTAAACTCACCAACTCTAACTCGTTTATATTTTTAAAATTTAAACTGTGTGATGGTTGTTTGAATGAATTGGTTGAAATGGTTGATCGTTGATCGATTTATTAATTCTGTTTTCTTTGATAGTTTCACATTTATGTGGAATACTATTATTGATATTATTAACATCTGTGGATGAAGGGAAACAGGTTGGAATAATCCAACTGGATTCCTCAACATTTTATTTACTATTTTATTTGATGGTGATATATGTTGTGCTACATTATCCATGGTTGAATATGTGTGTTTTGTTTACCCTGGCCCTAGTAACCTGGTATTTTAGGTATCATAAAATATCATCGAAAGTGAAAAAGGGAAATTAGAATTTCAAAACGGAGTTTATTTCCAAATTAGAAATAATTTCTTTTTCATTGAGTTGAAAATAGAAATCTATTCAGTTGGATAAATCAAGAAAATGTTAGAAATAAAAATATAAATTAAGTGGATCGTGAACCATTGGATAAATTAAAATATGAGTTCAAATATGAATGTATATTGGAAAGTGAATATCGGTTTGAAACCAATATTTGGAAATGGATTTGAATTTAACAAATTATAGAGGAAAGTTTGAAGAAAGGTTTTAAATACTTATAATAAAAGAATGAGATTAGTATGGAAAAGTCTGAATAGAAGTTATAAGTAGAACTTGGATTTAAGATATTATTTTTATGTATGAAAATCAAACTGATTTGATTATATATAAAAGGAATATATTTACGATTAAAATAAATAATGGGTTAAAGAAAATATTTTGCAAATGAACTATCTATAGAGGAAATTAGATTGGAAATATGAATCTAAATTTGAAACTTGAGTGAGAAAGGGGGAATGGGTAATCGTTTTAAAAGAAAGCGATGAGTTTTATCTCAAAATTTGGAATAGAAATCGAATATAGATTATTCGAGAGAAAGTGGTTTATTGGAATTCGATTATATCGAATTAAAGGAAGTGGTTACTTTTACTTTCCGTTTCGAATCAAATTTA
>JASFAX010002437.1:0-45954 GCA_030737875.1 Allium sativum
TCTCAAATAAGCGTCAGTGGTTTTGATTGTATACTATATATGTAGAGTGTGAGATGCAAGCATTCTGCTAGACTTATATTTATTTGTATTTAGACATTATTATAATATCAGAAAAGCTATTGATTTCAAAAATGGTTTGGGTTATCATAAGGGAAAAACCATCTGTATTTATGTGCAGATTGGTCTTAAGATTATCCTTTTCTTTAAAATCAAGTTGGATGATACCAATAATTTAGTGGGTTTTTCTCAGGCTGGTTCACTAGATTGGCTTATGGCGTTTGTAATGCTCGGGTCAGACCGAGTTGGGTATAACCGAGTTTACAGGTTCGAGGTAAAATTATACGGACTTCAGGAGACAAGCTGGAGGAGTTCAGACGTATGATATATTATTCTACTGTGTATGAGGATAGACAGTTATAACTGTCCAGATGAATTGAATTTCCGTTGTACTCTGATAAAATTGTAAGTATTATTTCAAGTTTTCAATAAAGATTATTTTTGTACTAAATTTTATTCCATTGCAATGTGAGACTCTAATATTGTGATTAATTATTCTTCTACTTTTTCTTCTATTCTAATGTTTCTTTCTTTCTTATCTTGTGACGGCCCGCCTCGCACCAGCCTGCATTTCCTCCAAAAGTGCGCTGTACACATGCCCGACTAGCACAAGACGGTCGTCAGAAGAAAGGAAAGAAGGGAATGAACTAATCAAAGAACCTGTAGAATGTCTCACAGCGCATGGAATAAAATATAATAATAATAATGTACTTGACATAAAACAGGCGAGACAGCGCATAAGCTGATAACTAAAACCAACATCAATCTCAAAGCAGCGGAAATCCAAATACAGCTTATTACAACTTTTCAAAATCTACTGTCTCTGAACAACAGAAAGCCAAAATAGAAGATACACCACCAATGCCCAAGCAGTGATCTTCAACAACACAGGGAGAATACTATATATATGTATATTACGTGGAAGCCTCCTGCTCGTCTCCGGATCATCTACCCGTGCATCACCAGCTAACCTGTCTCTAGTCTGCTCGTGTGAGCACCCAGAGTAATAAGAGGAGACATAAAGCCTGGTATGAGCGATAAGCATCTAAACAGAATGATAACAGGTATACTAAACCATACCTGAACCTGGACCTGCAACCAAAGAGTTAGTACCACATACCGTACAATACTCCAAGGTGCCATAATAAATAGTGTAAGAATACGGGGGTGGGGTGTGCATGTCACAATGATAGCAAGCAAATCATCCATAGAAACCATCCTCACATCCCTCACTCAGTGCGTAAAGCATACGATATCTACCACTTTGGAACACTAGACAAACTGAGGTAACGACGAATCCCGACTTGTAGAAACCCTGCTGTGACCAAGCCAAACACTTGGAGTCATGACCAAACATTTCAATGACCCACTTCATTGGTCGTAGCCCTTGGTTCTACCGATGCCATAATGGCCCTGAATCCGCCTTCGTACCTCCTACCATAGTGGTCCAAAGCTATAGACGTCGATAACTCCTTAGCACGCGTCCCGCAGCAAAGCCCAACCATGAAGTGAACTCGTTGATTCCCATCTGAATCCTGAGCTCTAACTTCTCATTTGGACTTCCTTTGCATCTCGGGTTTGGTCGAATTGGAGTGGGTCTTCAGAAAAGTTGTCGTGCAGTAGCAGCTCTAGAATTCGGTTCGGTTCGGTCACCCATGCTCGGTTCGGTTCGGAGTGCCACCTTCCTCTGGGTTCGGGTCCTTCTCCTTGTCTTCTTTCATTCGATTCGGGTCGGGTACTTCGCTCCGGGTCGGGTCGGGGTCCTCCTCCAGGTCGGGTCGGGTGTCCTTCCTTCCAGCGCTCCGATCCGCCCCCTTATTTCTTCACGTATTCCGATCCGATCCCTGCATCTCCAAGTCGATCCGATCTGGCCTCCAATCACTCTTCCGATCCGATCCGCTCCGCTCCCTAGCTTACTCCGATCCGATCCCCTTGTCCACTCCAACTCTAAGTAAACAGCCTTCCTTTTTGCCAAGCCTTCTCCAGCGACAAGTTCCAATCCAGTTCGAATCTCCTTGGTCAGTTCACAAATCCGATCCGACCCCCTTTCCCCGATCCGAACCGGTTCGGAACCTGCACACTTCTGAAATTTTCCAGCAAGCTTTCTACGCCATACGACGACGTTTTCGACCAATTTAACTATTCTAATCAATCATGAAACATACCATAGAGTCATAGCAACATGTAATAGCAACCACAAACAGCAACCAACAATTCAAATGAATCAAAATGGATCAAAGGTAGCTAAAACTTCATTTTTTCCTTAAGCACTCTTAATCACGTTTAAGCATACAATTAGCAAAACACATCGAAATTATCTCAAATTTCTAACAGAGCCTTAAAACATTATTTTAGAATTTTAAGAATTTTTCCAGAATTTATTTACGTATAAATTCACTAATCTTCACTAATTACCCTTAATTAACCGTAATTAGTGTCAAAATGATGCTATCACTCACCTTGGCCACAAACAAAATTCTCAGAACTGAAACTCCTCTGATTTGGGCGAATACTGATGTCCAACAGCAGCTCTAACCTTGCTTTGGTGCTTTTTCTTCTTAATTTGATGCCTCTAAGCCTTAATCCTTGATTAGGAAGTGATTTTGGGTGTTTTAGAGAGATTTAGAGAGTGGAGGCCATGGCTAGATCAAGAGGAATGAAAGTGGCGGCTGGAAAATGTCTAAAGAAATGTTCTCTAACCCTAATCAGCCCCTATATGCCCCTAAACCCGAAATTCCCCTTGGGCTTAGCTGTTAATCACCCGGTTAAGCCCAATTAAGCTGTTTTTCACCATCTGAAACTTGTTTCAGCCATATCTCCCAAACGGTAAGTCCGTTTGGCTATTATGACCACTCTACGGAAAGAGAAACCATCATCCGAAGCCAATGGAAGTGGTTTCAGGTCAAAATTCTTCTTTAGTCAAAAGTTATGGCCAAAACAGTGCCAACTAGGGGTAAAATGGTCATTTAAAAATCGGGAAAAATCATGAACATGGGAAATGACCCCAATAGTCGTCTCCCAAAGTTACATGACCATACGACTTCGTATGTGAAAGAAATAAATATCCTACGATCCTATGATGCGTAGAACGCGGGTCGTTACACTCTCCCCCCCCCCTTAAGAAATTTCGCCCCCGAAATTCCTTAACTCAAAACATACAAGGGATCCCGCATGCCTAACAACCATATACAACATTCAAATATGCAAAACAAGCAAACAAGCCTATCCTAGCATGCGGAAAACTAAATCGAAGTCAAAATCTTACCAGGTAAAGAGTTCTGGGTGCGTCTTCCTAATGTCCTCCTCTGTCTCCCAAGTACAATCACTCTCGTCCTCGCTCCACTGAACCTTGACTAGCTTCACCGCCTTTCTTCGAAGTTGCTTCATGTCGTGCTCGACAATACGGGCCGGCTTGCGGTTCCCAACCGCCTCGGGTTCTACTTCGAAGTCCTCTAACTGATCAGGTGAAATAGTCATATCTGAGTCGTGGACGAACTTCCTTAGTTGGGAAACATGAAATACGTTATGAACTCCCGCCATCTTCTCCGGTAAGTCAATTCTATATGCCAAATTCCCGACTAGTTCAAGAACAGGGAATGGACCAACAAATCTTGGTGCTAATTTGCCTCTCCTGCCAAATCGTATTACGCTCTTCAACGGAGAAATCTTGACAAACACCAAGTCGCCAACGGAGAATTTTAAGTCTCTTCTCCTCTTATCAGCATAACTCTTCTGCCTATCTTGGGCTGCCTTCATTCGTTGCTGAATGATCTTGATCTTATCTGAAGTTTCCCTCACCACATCTGGTCCAAGCATAAACTTCTCGCCAGTCTCTATCCAACATGATGGTGAGTTACACGGCCTTCCGTACAAAGCTTCAAACGGAGCCATACCGATACTGGATTGGTAGCTATTATTATATGCAAACTCTACTAGATGCAAATGGTCATCCCATGATCCTCCAAAATCCAATATACATGCTCTCAAGAGATCTTCCAAAATACGGTTCACCCTCTCCGTCTGACCGTCGGTCTGAGGATGATATGCGGTACTGAGATGTAACTCTGACCCTAGAGCCTCTTGTAAGCTCTTCCAAAACCCACTAGTAAACAACGGGTCTCGGTCGCTCACAATGCTTTTAGGTACTCCATGAAATCTCACTACCCACTTCATATACAACTCTGCTAACTTAGCTGCCGTTCTGGTCGATTTGACTGGTATAAACCTTGCACTTTTAGTCAGTCGATCCACAATTACCCAAATGTTGTTATATCCCGATCTAGTCCTTGGTAAACCATCGATGAAATCCATCGAGACTTGCTCCCATTTCCATTCGGGAATTTCTAATGGCTGTAACAAACCACTAGGCTTCTTTTGCTCGGCTTTAACTAACTGGCAATTCATGCATTTGGATATAAACTTCCCAACGTCTCTTTTCATTCCTTCCCAGTAGTAAGTCTGCTTCATATCTCGATACATCTTGTTACCACCGGGGTGTATAGTTAGCTTTGAGTGATGACATTCTCTAAGCACTTCATCCCTCAATCCATTGACATTGGGTACAACAAGCTTTCCATTCTTCCTAAGCCATCCATCTCGATCAAGCCCATACTTGTTCATCTCCTCATCGATACCCATCTCTAACTTGGAGATGATTCCCAATAGGTTAGGATCGTCCCTCTGACTAGAGCCGATCCGTTCAATCAAAGTGGGTCTGATCGTCAAACTTGCTAACATTTCTGGGTCCAATTCGCACTTTGGTCTGAAATCAAACCCCGCGATAAACTCCAGTTGCTTCCATTCAAGGAACATAGCCCCTAAGCTGGCATGTCTTCTACTCAATGCATCAGCCACCGCATTGCCCTTTCCTGGTGTGTATGCGATGTCAAAATCATAGGAAGCTAAGAACTCTAACCATCTCTGCTGACGGAGATTTAAATCCTTCTGGGAGAATAGATACTTCAACGACTTATGATCTGTAAACAGCTCAAATCTTTCTCCCAAGAGATAGTGTCTCCACATCTTTAATGCGAACACGATTGCTGCCAATTCTAAATCATGGGCAGGGTATCTTCTCTCGTGCGGTTTCAATTGCCGACTTGCATAAGCTACAACCCTACCGCCTTGCATCAATACAGCACCCAGTCCGGTACCACATGCATCCGTGTATACCGTCATCTCTTCATCCCCCTTAGGAATGACTAACACTGGTGCGCTTGTCAACTTGTCCTTTAGACTTCTGAATGCATTCTCGCACCTTTCATCCCAGACAAAAGCTTGATTCTTCTTTGTCAACTGAGTCAATGGTGCTGCTACCTTGGAGAAACCTTGGATAAACTTACGATAATATCCCGCTAACCCCAAGAAACTCCTTACATCCGTTGCATTCTTGGGCGTAGGCCAATCCTGTACCGTAGCCACCTTCGCCGGGTCCACGGCAATACCATTCTCTGATACAACATGACCCAAGAACCTCACTTCCCTCTTCCAGAAGTGACACTTAGAAAACTTTGCTTTCAATTGGTGTTTTCTCAACACCTCCATCACTATTCTTAAATGTTCCTTGTGTTCTTCCTCTGTCCTCGAATAGACCAAAATATCATCAACGAACACAAGGACGAACTTATTCAACTGATCTCTGAATACCCTATTCATAAGATCCACAAAATATGTCGGGGCATTAGTCAGCCCAAATGGCATAACCAACCATTCATAAAATCCAGACGGCGTTCGAAATGCCGTTTTAGCTATACTCTCAGCTTCCACTCTAAGCTGATGAAAACCTGTCGCGAGATCCAACTGAGAAAATACTCTCGCGCCACTCAACTGATCAAACAAATCATCTATCCGCGGTAGAGGATACTTGTTCTTCCTCGTCACTTTATTCAACTCGCGGTAGTCTACACACAAACGAAGGGAACCATCCGCCTTGGTAGCAAACACAACTGGTGCTCCCCATTCAGAAACACTCCTTCTGATAAATCCCTTCTTCAAAAGATCGCTGACTTGCACCTCGAGCTCCCGCTGCTCTCTTGGTGCCATACGACGAAGTGGCATCACTATAGGCCTGGCATCTTTTACCAAATCAATACGAAACTCAATCTCTCGGTGTGGTGGAAGTCCGGTCACTTCTTCGAAAACATCCGGATACTGGCCAACCACGGGCAAACCTGACAACTCACTATGCGGAATGTCGAGGGAGTTTAGAAAACTAGCCAATACCCCCTTACTGGGTAGACCACCAAACACTATCCTCCGCCCATCATCCGCTCTAGCTGTCACCAACAAGCCCTCACAGTCTACCACCACCCCGTATCTTTGGAGCCAATCTACTCCCAAAATAATGCCAAACCCAGTAAAGCCCAAAACAAAGCAATCACAAACAAACATGCATCCATGACTCGATAGAACCACATTACGACAAATCATGCTAAGACTAGTCGAACCACCAATCGGGTTCGTCACTACTAAAGGTCTATCGACAATCTCGGGCTCCAATCCCAACCTATCTACCAGGTCACTAGATATGAAAGAACTGGAAGCTCCGGTATCAAACAAAACTCTAACAGGAACATCATAAACAGAAAGCATACCTTGAATGACGACATTCTTTCCCTTCTCCGCCGCAGTTGGGGCATTCGACGAAGAAGGAATAGCATTAAGAGCATATGCTTTCACCATTTGCTTTTCCTTAGGGGGTTGCGGACACTTGTCCTTGTGATGTCCCAATTGGCCACAATTGAAGCACTTCCTATCCGCTGGCTTGGCCCGACAATTACTAGCATAATGGCCCTTCTTACCACAGCTGAAGCACTCAACATCTTGCTTATTCTTTTTCTTCTGGCCATCCTTAGTCTGATTCTGCTTTCTCTTATTCTGGGAACCACCCTTGCCTCCACCACTTGCTTGTGGCTTGGGTTCTTCTGCAGATGCAACCTCAGTCTTCGACTTAGGGTAGAGACTTTCTGATCTTAATGCTTTCCCCACAATCGACTCAAACGTCTCATCGACGTGGTTAATAAGCTTTTCCCCTAAGTACTGATCCAAACCAGTTATGAATTTCTCATTCTTTTTCTCGGCAGTATCAATAAGAGATAAACCATATTTTGACAAAGTGTCAAATTCAGCAATATACTCCGAGACAGCTCTTCCATTCTGCTTGAGCTCTAAGAATTTCTTAAACAGCACTGACTTCTGAGCAGCTGGAATGAACTTTTCGCTAAAGCGAGCCTTAAACTGCTCCCAAGTAATCTGATCTTCGGGAGTAGCTGCCTTTATAGCATTCCACCAATTCATTGCCCGCCCTTGCAGCTGACGGGACGCTAGCTTTCTCTTCATCGCATCTTCGATACCCAAATCGTCGAAGATACGTTCGCAACTATCCAACCAATCTTGAACATCCGTAGCCGACTCCGTTCCGTGGAACGGCTTCCCACCAAGACTAGTATAATCCTTATTCAGCTTGGCGAAGTCGACTCTTGGCGCCTGCACTATTGGACCACCACCATTTCCACCATTGGGAGCTGCCCTCTGTACATCTCTAAGCATCTCTCTCATGAGGTCAGTAAACATCGTCCTCATGTCAGCAGCATTCCCATTATTGGCTCCCCTACCAGCACCTCTAGTATATTGGCTCATCGTCAATCTGAAAAAGGAAATGATTAACGACTCCATAGTGGTGCTAGTGCAGTACGACTTCATCCTTATACTACTAATAGTATATATATATAGCTTTTTAAAACCAAAGTAATCACAAATACGCTCTCTCGTATACGTATAATATCTCTCCCTGAAAACTTCCCTAGGTTAACTACGCAACCTAGAGCTCTGATACCAAGTGTGACGGCCCGCCTTGCACCAGCCTGCATTTCCTCCAAAAGTGCGCTGTACACATGCCCGACTAGCACAAGACGGTCGTCAGAAGAAAGGAAAGAAGGGAATGAACTAATCAAAGAACCTGTAGAATGTCTCACAGCGCATGGAATAAAATATAATAATAATAATAATGTACTTGACATAAAACAGGCGAGACAGCGCATAAGCTGATAACTAAAACCAACATCAATCTCAAAGCAGCGGAAATCCAAATACAGCTTATTACAACTTTTCAAAATCTACTGTCTCTGAACAACAGAAAGCCAAAATAGAAGATACACCACCAATGCCCAAGCAGTGATCTTCAACAACACAGGGAGAATACTATATATATGTATATTACGTGGAAGCCTCCTGCTCGTCTCCGGATCATCTACCCGTGCATCACTAGCTAACCTGTCTCTAGTCTGCTCGTGTGAGCACCCAGAGTAATAAGAGGAGACATAAAACTCTGGGTCAGACATAAAGCCTGGTATGAGCGATAAGCATCTAAACAGAATGATAACAGGTATACTAAACCATACCTGAACCTGGACCTGCAACCAAAGAGTTAGTACCACATACCGTACAATACTCCAAGGTGCCATAATAAATAGTGTAAGAATACGGGGGTGGGGTGTGCATGTCACAATGATAGCAAGCAAATCATCCATAGCAACCATCCTCACATCCCTCACTCGGTGCGTAAAGCATACGATATCTACCACTTTGGAACACTAGACAAACTGAGGTAACGACGAATCCCGACTTGTAGAAACCCTGCTGTGACCAAGCCAAACACTTGGAGTCATGACCAAACATTTCAATGACCCACTTCATTGGTCGTAGCCCTTGGTTCTACCGATGCCATAATGGCCCTGAATCCGCCTTCGTACCTCCTACCATAGTGGTCCAAAGCTATAGACGTCGATAACTCCTTAGCACGCGTCCCGCAGCAAAGCCCAACCATGAAGTGAACTCGTTGATTCCCATCTGAATCCTGAGCTCTAACTTCTCATTTGGACTTCCTTTGCATCTCGGGTTTGGTCGAATTGGAGTGGGTCTTCAGAAAAGTTGTCGTGCAGTAGCAGCTCTAGAATTCGGTTCGGTTCGGTCACCCATGCTCGGTTCGGTTCGGAGTGCCACCTTCCTCTGGGTTCGGGTCCTTCTCCTTGTCTTCTTTCATTCGATTCGGGTCGGGTACTTCGCTCCGGGTCGGGTCGGGGTCCTCCTCCAGGTCGGGTCGGGTGTCCTTCCTTCCAGCGCTCCGATCCGCCCCCTTATTTCTTCACGTATTCCGATCTGATCCCTGCATCTCCAAGTCGATCCGATCTGGCCTCCAATCACTCTTCCGATCCGATCCGCTCTGCTCCCTAGCTTACTCCGATCCGATCCCCTTGTCCACTCCAACTCTAAGTAAACAGCCTTCCTTTTTGCCAAGCCTTCTCCAGCGACAAGTTCCAATCCAGTTCGAATCTCCTTGGTCAGTTCACAAATCCGATCCGACCCCCTTTCCCCGATCCGAACCGGTTCGGAACCTGCACACTTCTGAAATTTTCCAGCAAGCTTTCTACGCCATTCGACGACGTTTTCGACCAATTTAACTATTCTAATCAATCATGAAACATACCATAGAGTCATAGCAACATGTAATAGCAACCACAAACAGCAACCAACAATTCAAATGAATCAAAATGGATCAAAGGTAGCTAAAACTTCATTTTTTCCTTAAGCACTCTTAATCACATTTAAGCATACAATTAGCAAAACACATCGAAATTATCTCAAATTTCTAACAGAGCCTTAAAACATTATTTTAGAATTTTAAGAATTTTTCCAGAATTTATTTACGTATAAATTCACTAATCTTCACTAATTACCCTTAATTAACCGTAATTAGTGTCAAAATGATGCTATCACTCACCTTGGCCACAAACAAAATTCTCAGAACTGAAACTCCTCTGATTTGGGCGAATACTGATGTCCAACAGCAGCTCTAACCTTGCTTTGGTGCTTTTTCTTCTTAATTTGATGCCTCTAAGCCTTAATCCTTGATTAGGAAGTGATTTTGGGTGTTTTAGAGAGATTTAGAGAGTGGAGGCCATGGCTAGATCAAGAGGAATGAAAGTGGCGGCTGGAAAATGTCTAAAGAAATGTTCTCTAACCCTAATCAGCCCCTATATGCCCCTAAACCCGAAATTCCCCTTGGGCTTAGCTGTTAATCACCCGGTTAAGCCCAATTAAGCTGTTTTTCACCATCTGAAACTTGTTTCAGCCATATCTCCCAAACGGTAAGTCCGTTTGGCTATTATGACCACTCTACGGAAAGAGAAACCATCATCCGAAGCCAATGGAAGTGGTTTCAGGTCAAAATTCTTCTTCAGTCCAAAGTTATGGCCAAAACAGTGCCAACTAGGGGTAAAATGGTCATTTAAAAATCGGGAAAAATCATGAACATGGGAAATGACCCCAATAGTCGTCTCCCAAAGTTACATGACCATACGACTTCGTATGTGAAAGAAATAAATATCCTACGATCCTATGATGCGTAGAACGCGGGTCGTTACATATCTCACCCTCTAACTTCTTTCTTTAACGTTCTAGATTTTCGGTACTCGAGTTTGGACACGGGATGTATTTTTGTCAAAAATTCGAGCACCGAATTTTCTGGTTCGTTACAAGATATGTGTCTGACATTGGATTTTATTCTGTGTTGATTGATTTCTATTAAATATATATCTGTTTGGTGGTGGAGAATTTATTCTTTTGCTTAACACCCTTCTCTGAGACGTACGAGCTTAGAGGTTATATATAGATGGACATCAGTTGCATGGCGTGAATTGTCAGTATGGCATGCTAAGATGCAAATGATCAAGGCTTTTGTTGCAAAGCAGAGTCTTGTGGTTGATGTTCAAAGCACAGCTTTAAATAGCATAGCTTTATGTATAGCGTTAATTCGCGAGCCTCACACCCCGGTATGAACCAGAAACGGGATAGGACCACAGGGAGAACATGCGTTTCTTTCTAGCTAGGAGTGGTGTCATGGTATGGAGCCCAGACATTTTTACTTATGTAGATGATGGAAAGCAAGGTACCTCGGATATATCAGTTACTATTAGGCCGATGGATGGATGTGGTCGACATACTGACCAGACATACGCCCCAAAGGGCAGGGAAATGTATTGTTCAGGAATTACTAATCCTCAAACGAGAGAGGACCTGCCTTGAAGATCCAAGGTGCAGTTGTGACTGATCCTGAGACATTGTAGGTTAGATTGTCTCGAATTCGGTAAGGATGATCCCTTACCTTGGTTCATGATGAAAATCCAACTTACAATACGACATTGTGCGGTTTAATTGCAGAACTAGTATGGCGACATAGTAGCATGGGATACTATGCCATTTATGATTGATACATTTATATTTGAAGTTGATTTTGACTCTATACACTTATAGTAATATCAAATTGATTTGTTTTAAAATGTACCAAGCATGTTTGGCTATTATAAGGGAAAACTCTATCCTTCGACTTGCGTTGCATTGTGTGATGGGACATGAGTCTTATACTGTGTGGTCCCTTGATTTACTTTATTTCTAAAGTAAAGTTTTAAATAACTGTTTTAGTTCTCACACTAGTCTGATAATTGATCTGGAGTTTATTGTTTCTACCTTAACTCTGGGTGCCCATAATTTCCACATGGGCAGCTATATTTGCAGATATTTCTTTTCCCAAGATCCTGGATTACAACTGAAGTTATATTCAGTAAGCTCTGTATCCGTGTATTTCTTTTAGTTGTGTTATATATTATTTTTCTGCTGCTTTGTAATTTAAATCTCTGATATTTTTCAATGTGTAATATTTATTCATGCTTTGTTATATTCTTGTACTCTGATGTAAATTGTTGTAATAGCAATGAAATGTTCTTCTGTTTGTGTTCTGATGCGTCGTGTTCTCAATTCAATCCGGGCTTTCCCTTATGGGTGAGTTTGGGTCGTTTCAGGTTCAGTAACATATTCTTTTGTATTATCGAATGTTAATACTATAGATGACTGCAACATCTATAGTGCTTAGCTTTGCGACCTTAAAGAATGGGGTGATACACATGTTAGATTTGTTGTATGTATGAATGTTCTTATACTTGGCAAAAATCAGATTTATATTATTCCACTATGATATTTTGTTCTATCTTATCTTTTATCCCCTTACAATTCGTTTTTCTATCCCTTAAATATTCAACATGTTAATATTTTGGGTATATTTGTGTTGACTTTTGAAGGTCAAAAAGATGGGTCTTTATAATTAGTTTCAAAGCATGGACTGAGTGAACATCTAGGCAATGGTGGGGATTATTCATTTGAGATAAGGTAAAAAAAGGCTCTAGAATGAGGTTGATTGTGTGTGTATATATGAATGCATATTTGTTTGTGTATAAAATTATTTTATATTGTTATTTATTTGTTAAGCTTGAATTTGAGATTTAGATCAATAAGAATAGCTGACGCTATTGGTAAGGGATTTAAAAATGCTAGAACAAATCTTGTTGGCACGATATTGTTTTAAAATTTGGTAAATGAAATAATTTTTCCAAGATTTTATATTTTGTATATAAAAGAAATTTTCCCTAAACTATGTATAATCATTAATTATTTGGCTATTAGTTATGAAATGATAATATTCAATGATTATCATTTATTATTTGATTAGTCATGCCACCCAGTTAGGAGCATTAACTTTTATTTGATAACTTATATTGTCCATTGATGGAGTAGTTGTGCCCGGCTAGTGTAAGGGTACTGACTATTGTGATTAATTAGAAGCAATTTTTTTTCTTTTACCTACATGAGTAGAGAATATTGATAATTGTGGAAACAATAACTACGAACACTTGGTGAATTCAAATTCATAATTTGATTATAAGGCGTTTAACGATAATATGGGCTGGGTTTTAGTTTAAACACTAGTTGTTTAATACAAATTTCTATTAAGGTCTACATTGTGAAATGTTCTGATAGAAGAACTAGAATGTAACAGCGTGCATTTTACGTATCGGAAGATCGAAAAATATTTTTATTTTATTCCCTGGTGGTTGGATCATTCTTATATTTTAATATATTGCTTATGGGGATGTGAGACATGTCCATAGTTTTTACCGATTTTTTTATGACCATTTTCCCTTATCAGTCTTGTACAGGCCATAACTTTTGACTCAGGTCAAATCAGAGGGTGAGACCTGTGCCGTTGGAAAGAAAATGATGATTGCCTTACTATAAAGTGGTGACATTAAAGGTTTGGCTTAGCGATTTGGGAGAAATCGTTGTTTTAAGGTTTTTCAGTTGGTTGTTCAGGTTTTGGGAGTGGGCTGATTTGTAAGTGCCCATTAGTGGGCTGGTGGAATGCTATAAATAGATGGTGGGAGGTATGGGGAATTGTTTACTTCCTTCATATTCTCATTTGGTAGCCTAAGTTCCCCCTTTATCTAACACCTTTCCACCATTAAAAATTGAGATCTAAGGAAGGAAATCAAAGATCTACACCATTTAAGGCTAGATCTACACTGTTGCAAAGGAGAATTCATCGGATCGAAGGATTTGGTTCGAATTGCTTGCTATCCGGAATCTTATTTCACCACTTTTGTTTGATTTGGAGAATTGGTGAGTGATTTGCATCTCTCACATGAATTTAATGAAGTATATGAATGTTCGGTCATGTTTTTCATCAAATTCAAGTTGTTTTCCATAGATCTACATCATGGTGAGTCCTATTTCATATGAATCACCTTAGGATTTGATTTAGTAAGTTAAAACCGGTAATTCCTATGATATTTCATGCGTTTATGCAAGTTAGATCTGTCATTTTTTGTTCGTATGATCATTTATCATGATTTGGGAGTGGTTTGTATAATTTGGTGAAAATCATCATATTCATCTTGATAGTGGTTTCTTAACATGTTTTTGGTTGTAACTGATGAATTGGATGAACAGATTTCATCGAGATAGTCGATTGGTGAAATTTTGGTTGAAATTGTGCTTGAATTGGAGCTGTAGGTTTCTGGTCGAGCGTACATGCCATGAGTCAAGCACAGTACAAGTGTAGTACAATTTGTAGTCTGGTCCTACATGTCTGGTCGCACATGTTTGTTCCTACATGTCTAGTTGCACATGTCTGCCCTACATGTCTGGTCCTACATGTTTGGTCGAGCATGTCTGGTCATATATGTCTAGTCCTACATATCTGGTCGCACATGTCTGGTCCTACATGTCTAGTCCTACATGTTTGGTCGCACATGTCTTGTCGCACTTGTCTGGTCCTACATGTCTGGTTGCACATGTCTGGTCATACATGTATGGTCCTACATATCTGGTCGTGCATGTCTGGTCATACATGTCTGGTCGACACATTTGGTATCAGAGCTCTAGTTATCGATTTTAACCAAAAATCAAATTCGTAATCACGTAAAAAAGAGGTATTTTTAGATTTTAGTTGGGTGTATATTATATGATACTATATAGTATAGTAGCGTTTGTACTTTATAGTAGTTATTTTCTTTGTGGACTAATCATTCTAGTTTTCAGATTTAGAATGAGCCATCAAACTTTAGGAAACACTACTAAGGATGAGCCTACGACTAGAATGGCAGGTGATGGCAACTAGTTGGAAGCTTTCGCTGTTATTCCGGAATGCGTAGTTATGTTCGGGGCCATGATGGCCATGGTCTTGCTAAGCATGGCCATTCTAGAAGTGGCAATAAGGCATGGTGTTCCTATACATTTACCTAGGGGTGATTCCGCTAAGAGACAAATGGATTATTCTCCTACAGATGAAGAAGATGAGTACAGAAGAGGCATATCTTTAGAGCAACTTTGACGTCAGGCTAAGGAGCGAGGAAAGGGGATCAATGCTTCCTAGGATGAGGCTTGTAGAAACAGACATGAACCTCATGAAGAAATTTTTACTGGCCCTAGTAAAACAAGGAAACTGAATAGGGAAAAGAATAAACCCAAGAAGAATGACATTTGCTTTAACTGTCAGCTAAAGGGCCATTAGCCAAGAACTGTAAGAAGCCAAGAGCTGAAAAGAATTGCTTTAAATGCGGCAAGCCTGGGCATAAGAAGAAAGAATGCCCAGATTTTCTGAAGGATAAGCAACCAGAGGAAGCATGAGTTCTGGAAGCTACTCCAATTTCCTATTGCCTTCCTGATGAGAATTAGAAGAAGCTGTTGTTAGTTTGGATATATGCTTTCTGCCAATGGAGTTGTTGAGTTCTATTTGGTACTAGAGCATCGCTTTCTTTTACGTATAATAAGATTGTATGCCAAATAAGTTTGGAACTTGAAGTTGTAATAGACCTTTGGTTGTAACAAAACTAGTATGGGTTCATCTACTCTTTGCATACTTTGTGGATCCAGTATTGTTTATTATGGATGCTTATTTCTGAATGGTTGCTTAGTTGTAACTTTCGCTGCGTTTGATATCATCTTGGGTATGGATTGGCCTAAGAGGTGTGCGGCAGAAGTAAGTTGCGAAAGGCTAGGGATGAGAGTCGGGGATGTGGAAGGGCGAAAGGTGTTGGTTCGAGGTAACCCGAAAATGGTGTTCTCGTGAGTTGTTGTATTCTCTTGGAATTCCACAAGAAGACTTGTCATCCGTGCTAATTGCAAGTGAGTTTGAGGATGTCTTTAGCGAAGTCAAAGAGTTGTCGCCGCATTATGATATTGAGTTTACAGTCAATTTGGTCGAGGGTTTTAGACCTATCGTTATGCCTCTTAGGAGGATGGTGCCAAAGGAACAGGGAGGGTTGGAGGTGCAAGTTCGTAACCTTCTAGAAAAAGGGGATTCATTCGGAGAAGTGTTTCCGAATGGGGTGCACCAGTCGTGTTTGCAACCAAGGCAGATGCGTTGAGTCGAAGACACACAAGTTTGGAAGCCATTTTTTCGGAATGGAAAAGTCTCGAGTATTTGGCAAGATTTGATTTCAGACCAACATGCGACTTGGAACTTGAAATGTTGGCAAGCTTATCGATAAGACCTACACTTATTGAAAGAATTGGAGAGACCCAAAAGCGAGATGAGCTTGTCGAGTTTATCCAGAAATAGGAACTAGAGGATAAAAAATTTGAAGTCGATCGAGAAGGTTGGCTTCGAAAGCAAGGATGATTAGTTGTTCCTAATATCTGCGAATTGAGAGATGAGGTTCTGAGAGTATGTCATCGCTCGAAGTTTACGATTCATTCTGATGGTAATAAGATGTTTCAGGGCATGAAACGAATCTACTACTGGGAGGGGATAAAGCGAGATATTGGAAAGTTCATTTCCAAGTGTATAAATTGCCAGTTGGTAAAAGTTGAACAAAAAAAGCCAAGTGGTATGCTTCAGCCATTGGAAGTTCCTACGTGGAAGTGGGAGTAAGTATCGATGGATTTCATTGATGGACTACCTAGAACCAGGGCAGAAAACAAAGGGACTTGGGTCACCGTGGATCGCTTGACCAAAAGTGCAAGATTCATTCTTGTCAAGTCGACTAGGACGGCGTCAAAGTTTGCTAAACTTTATGTGAAGTGGATAGTTCGATTCCATAGTGTCCCAAAGAGTACAGTGAGTGACTGAGGTCCATTATTTACAATTGGATTTTGGAAGAGTTTGTAGGACTCTTTGGGAACCGAGTTGTGCTTAAATACAGCTAAACTGATGGTCAAACCGAGAGGCTAACCGAGTTTTGGAAGATCTTCTAAGAGCTTGTGTGTTGATCTTTAGGGAATCGTGGGAAGACCATCTTTATTTAGTCGAATTCGCTTATAATAGCTATCAATTGAGTATTGGGATGGCACCATATGAGGCGTTGTATGGTAGACCATGCAATTATCCAGCTTGTTCGTTAGAAACTGAAGACAAATTGATACTTGGGCCAGCAATGATTAGAGAGACCTTGGATTGTATCGAGATCATTCAGCAACGAATGAAGGCGGCCTAAGATCGTCAGAAGAGTTATGCTAATAAGCATCGAAAAGATTTGGAATTCGATGTTGGCGATACGGTTTTCGTGAAGGTTTCACCATTGAAGCATATGGTTAGATTCAGAAGTAAAGGTAAGTTGGCTCCTAGGTTCGTTGGACCATTTCCGGTAGTCGAGCAAATTGGGAAGCTCGCATATAGATTGGAGTTACCCGAGAAGATGTCGAATGTGCATAAAGTGTTCCATGTGTTGTTTCTACAGAAGTTCGTGCATGATTCGATTGTGGTGGTATCTCCGGAGCAGTACGAAAACCTAGAAGTCGAGGTCGCGGTTATAAGACCTCGTAAGCTACTTCGTGTTGTAGCCAACGGCATGAAATAGCGTAAGAGGAAGACGGTTAAGTTAGTCAATGTACAATAGAGTGAGGAGGATGGCGATTGTACATGGGAGACGGAAGAGAGTATGGAGACAACCCATCTATAACTCTACGTCTATATGACCCAATGATATTGCTGCATTATCACATCATTTCGCTTATTGTTATTATTGTTACTCGTTGTTATTATTTTTCTGATTGTTATTGTTGGTAGAATTCTACATGCTAGGATAAGGTTATGGATGCATGGCTTAATGGTTGCTAGTTTGGATAATAGAATTGACTATTCATGGATGATACGCATACGTAATTGTTATGGTTGCTTGTGTTTTCTTGGAATTTCGAGGGCGAAATTCTTTAGGAAGGGGGGGGGGGATGGAACAGTCCGCATTTTACATATCAAAAAATCAAAAAATATTTTTATTTTATTCCCTAAGGGTTGGACCATTCTTATATTTTAATATGTTGCTTATGGGGATGTGAGACATGTCCATGATTTTTACCGATTTTGTTTATGACCATTTTTCTCATGTCAATCTTGTACAGGCTATAACTTTTGACTCAGGTCGAATCAAAGGGTGAGACATGTGCCATTGGAAAGAAATTGATGATTGCCTTTTTGTAGAGTGGTTACATTAAAGATATGGCTCAGCGGTTTGAGAGACATTGTTGTTTTAAGGTTTTTCAGTTGGTTGTTCAGGTTTTGGAAGCCTTAATAGGCTGATTTGTAAAGGCCCATTAGTAGGCTGGTGGAATGCTATAAATAGAGAGTGGGAGGTATGGAGAATTGTTTACTTCCTCCATTCTCTCATTTGGTGGCCTATGTTCCTCCTTTCTCTAACAACTTTCCACTATTAAAAATCGAGATCTAAGGAAGGAAATCGAAGATCTATACCATTTGAGGCTAGATCTACACCATTGCAAGGGAGAATTCATCAGATCGAAGGATTTGGTTCGAATTTCTTGTTGTCCAGAATCTTATTTCATCATTTTTGCTTTGATTTGGAGAATTGGTGAGTGATTTACATCTCTCACATGGATTCAATGAAGTATATGAATGTTTGGTCATGTTTTTCATCAAATTCAAGTTGTTTTCCGTAGATTTACATCATGGTAAGTCCTATTTCATATGAAACACCTTAGGATCTGATTTAGTAAGTTAAAACTAGTTATTCCTATGCTATTTCATGCGTTTATGCAAGTTAGATCTATCATTTTTGTTCATATGATCATTTACCATGATTTTGGAGTGGTTTGCATAATTTGGTGAAAATCGTCATATTCATGTTGATAGTGGTTTAATAACATGTTTTTGATTGTAATTGATGAATTGGATGAAAAGATTTCATCGATATAGTCGATTACTAAAGTTTTGGTCGAAATTGGGCTTGAATTGGAGCTGTGCAGGTTTCTGGTCGAGCGTACAGGCCACGGGTCGAGCGCAGTATAAGTGTAGTACAATGTTGTACAATTTGTGGTCCGGTCCTACAAGTCTGGTCACACATGTCTGGTCCTACATGTCTGGTCACACATGTATGGCCGCACATGTCTGGTCCTACATGTCTAGTCCTACATGTCTGGTCGTTCATTTCTGGTCATACATGTCTGGTCACACATGTCTGGTCCTACATGTCTGGTCATACATGTCTGGTCCTACATGTCTGGTCCTACATGTTTTGTCGCACATGTATGGACCTACGTGTTTGGTCCTGCATGTCTGGTTGCACATGTCTAGCCCTACATATCTGGTCGTCCATGTCTGGTCCTACATGTCTGGTCATACATGTCTGGTCCTACATATCTGGTCGTCACATAGAATTTAAATGAGCATAATTTTAAATGTGATTTATTACAAGGAAAAGGGTATAGGTTAGAAATTTTGGAATTTTAAAACCTAGGATTTGAAAAAAATAGTTTCCTAAAGTTTAGAAAGAAATGATAGTGTTATCTGATATCATTTATGAGTATAAGTAAATGCTAAATGATTTCTAAATGCACTAAACTCGGTTCGGTCTTTGTCTATAATTCCAAGGATGATCGCAACATCGTTGGTATTCGTTTTCGAATTTTTGATTAAGGAATTGCTACCATAAAGGTTCTCAAGTTTAAAAAAAATGTGTTGTATTTTAGAAATCTGAATATATAATATATGATATTATTAACATTTTGCAATGTTTTGAAATAGAACCCTAGTGTTTAAATCTGAAATCTTCAATTTAGTCATTATATGGATGCGTGCAACATATGTATTAGAGTATGTTAGTTTTGCATCTCATTTTGTTTGTTGTTTGGTAGTTTCCATTTAGTAAATGAAATGGAATTTTCGACAAATTTTAATATTCGGGACTTCCTAGTTAAATTGAAAATTTAAGCTAAGTGTTTAAGAAACTTAAGAAATAAGTTATAGTTTATATATTGGTAAATAATGAGATAAAATAAAATTTTAAAATTGTTGAACTAATTTGGTTAAGTAAAACATTATATTGTTTATACTCTTGAGAAATAGAAGAGCGGTTGCAAACTTGGACTTAAGTTAAAAATGTGAAATAAAAATTACTGTGCTCATTAAATGATGTTATAATAAACTTAAGTACGGAAGAACTACAAAACTTTGGGTTGTGGTTTTTAAAAGGTGTTAAATTTAAGTTATTAGATAAATATTAACTTAAGTTAGAATGATACTAATTAAAAATAAGTGTAAATAAGAATAACTAGTATAAAAATAATCTAATTAGAAAAGTACATAAGATGTATGTAAGTCATTTAATTTACATTAATAATGTTTACCCAAATTTTAGTGTATGATTTTGAGGTGATTTACACAGATTTGAGTTCGGGTTTTTCACTTGATTATTGATGATAAATATGGATATTGATTTTTGATATGATGTAACAACCCGGAATTTTGGAACCAATTTAAAATTTCTATTTTAATAATTTTAATGAATTTTGAATTTTTAAAATAATTTATTTTAAATAATAACAATTAAAAATTTATTTAAATCAAAGTTAGAACGATTAAATTTTATTTAATTATAAAAGGAGTTTAAAATAGCACGGTAGTTTGAAAATTTGAATTTAAACTTTGACCGAATGTACAGGATGCAAAATAAATCGGATTTTGGTGAAATTAGAAATATTAGAATTTGTTTAATAATATATTTCCAATGAATCTGAAAATTTTAAATTTCATAGCGGGAATAAAAAGTTATGGTCAGTTGAATATTCAAAATATTCGCTATAGAATTTAATATAATATGTGGCCCGTATAAATAGCCATTTTGCAAACGACCTCCGTTTTTTATGAAACCACTTTGGTTGAATCCGGAATGTCAAATTATTGTTAGATTCCAATTTTCGTAATTTTTGGAATAAATATGTGAGCGTGGTAAATCAAAATGTGTTTTGTCAATTTCAGTTAATTTGGATCGACCAGAAAATGACCATTTTTCAAACAGTCTCCAAATTTGACGAAATTAATTTTGTTAGGACCATATCGTCAAAAAAAACTAGAAATAATTTTTTATAATTTTTAGAGTTAGTATGTGGCCCCGGTAATTTAAAAGGTACGTTTAAATTAAATATACATTGATTTATATTTTTATTTTGATAAAAACAGATCAAAATATTAGAATTGGCTTATAAAACATATCCCAATGTGTCCGGAATGAGGGATCTTACGCTAGGGGCGACAGTCGTTGCATTGGAATTGGAGTTCGTATCGACAAGCGAGTATTTTTGTAATTAATGGAATCAAATATATTAATATTAAAATATTATATAAAGGCACGTCCCCCAACGCAAATCCTATTACATTCCTGTAGTCGTCGTCATTTCAAAGATTTTCAATGGCTATGAAGCAGCGAATTTGATTCGATTATTAATCCCAATCCATTCAATAAATTCCAAAGTTCATAACGGGAAAATAGAAGAGCGTCATGAACTCTTCAAAACCATATGGGCGTGATCGAACATCGTTCATTATTTTCTCTGATTTCTGTGCTCGAAGGCGCGCCGATTGTGGGTGATTCCTGGCGCCAGTGCGCCATTGAACTGGAGGATACTGGTGGCGATGAGAGCGTGGATTGTGGCGGTCGTGGTGGCTCCCTTGGATCGAACTCCGGTGACATGGTTTATCGTGCGATTTTGGTCCAAGATGAGGGGTTCATGGTCCTGAAGCATCTGTAAACGGGGAGGATGAAACATATGGCCTTTTTTTGGTTTGGAGGGTAATTAAGGAATTTTTAATTTTAATTAATTAAGTAATTAATATTATTAAAGTGATTAATATTTAAACTTGTATATCTTATGCAAATCAAAATGAAATTCAGCAAAACAAAGTTCATTGTGACCGTGAAGAGGAGATCTACAACATGGAACAGACTGAAACAGAAACGGAGTGATCTGCAATTTTGAAAAATTCAAAAACCAATGTGAGATTTCTGATTTAAAATAAAATTTATTATTGATGTGGTGTGAATTTCATAAATGCATTGTATAAAAATTGAGATTGACTGATTGATTGTGGTTGTATGATTTGGTGAATTATATTCATGGAAAATTAAAAAAAAATAACATTTTGTTAGTTAATGTTATGTCAAAATAAAATTAACATTTTGATTAGAAAATGTCAAGTGAAGCAAAATATTTATTTTTGTTGAATCATATTTGTGTCAAAATAAAATATCATTTTTGTTGAGTTATATTTGTGTCAAAACAAAATATCATTTTTGATGAACCATATTTGTGTCGAAACAAAATATCATTCTTGTTGAATCATATTTGTGTTAGAACAAAATAACATTTTTGTAAAATATATTTGTGTCAAAAGAAAATATCATTTTTGTTGAATTATATGTTATATTAAAATAAAATTGTCATTTTTATTAGAAATGTTATGTTAGATTAAAAAATATCATTTTTGTTAGAAATGTTATGTCAGATTAAAAATATTATTTTTGTTAGAAATGTTATGTTAGATTAAAAATATCATTTTTGTTAGAAAGTGTTACGTTAGATAGAATTGTCAATATAAAAATATTCTTTTTGTTGAATTAGAATCTTCAACAAAATCAAAGAATCATTTTTATTTAATTTTTGTTGAATATAATAGTTGAAACAAAAATATTCATTTTTATTGAATATAATTGTTGAGATAAAAATATTCATTTTTGTTGAATATAATTGTTGAGGTAAAAATATCATTTTTTGTTGAATATAATGGTTGAAACAAAATTTGTCATTTTTGTCAAAATATAATGGTTGAAACAAAATGGACATTTTTGTCAAAATAAAAGAGTTGAAGATAAAAATAACATTTTCTTTAAGTAGATTTGTGGTTACAACAAAAATATCGATTTTGTTGAATAAGAAATACGTTAACATAAAAATTCATATTTTTATTGTATACATAAAAATGATCATTGTTTGAAATTAAAAGATTACATTTTAAATGTAAGATAGGAGGATTAAAAAGATCACACTTTGACAAGAAGATGTTAACATTAAAATTTCATTTTTAATGTAATAAAGGATTGATTAAAAAGATTAAACTTTTGTAACGACCCGGATTTTTCAGCGGTTCAATTCTGAATATTTAAATTGGTTTAAATATTTTATTTGAGTTATATATAGGAATATATAAGGAATTTATTTAATTAAACGATATTTAAACGTATAATTTATAATTATATTTAAAACGAGCTCGTAACGGCGCGGTAGTTCGTAATTTGGTGATTCAAACTTTAAATGAATATACAGAATTCGTTATAAGTCGGATTTCTGTGAAATAAGAAACGTTGGAACCGTATTGACGACAATTTTCATATGAAAGAGAAAAATTCAGATTTCGTATTATAAATAGTAAGTTATGGCCAAAACAAAATTTGAAATAATCGTTGTGGAAATCGTTATTAAAATATAGGCCTTTAAAATAGCCGTTTTGCAAACGGACTCAGATTTCGACAAAATCAATTTCATTGGGACCGTAGCATTAAATTATTGTACGGTATTAAAATGCGTGGCAAACCGATGTCGTATGTGACCACGGTAGCCACAAACGTCCGTTCATTTTCTATAACGCGTAATTAAATTAATAAAGGGACAATTGGGCATAACTTGAACAGACGATTGAATTAGGCCACGAAACCAATTCCGTTGAGTTCGTATCGTCGATTAGAGTCAGAATAGCTATATAGTTTGTTATTTTTGAAGACCGGGTAATTTGGTGTTAAAAATGGCATTACGGTGCGCGTAAAAATAGCCTACCTTGGAAGCAGTCTCAGAATGCGACAAAACCGGTGCCGTTGGGTTTGTATCGAAGAATTATTTTAAGATTTCAGAGTTTCAAGTTGTTTCGATTTATCTGGTGATCGTCAAAAATTTAAACGCGTATTTATTTCCGGTTTCATAAGGGAAAAATTTTCAAACGATGTCAGAATTCGATGAAACTTGTCACATTGGGTTCAGAATAGCTTTTTCATCAGTAAACAGAAGTCAAATGTGGTTAGTTTTGCTTGATACTTCACCGCGAAGTTTCATTATAATAAAATAACCAAAATAAAATCTTTTAAACCATTCCGTATGTTAGATAATCTGGGCAGAAATCTTGAAATCCATCAGTTCAAAATCTTTGGAAATATTGGCAAGGGAAATCCTTTTCAAATCATGCATCATCCACGTACATGATAATTAATGAAAACACATGCAAGTCTACCCAACATCAGCTTATCATGTACAATCGAAAATAAATAACGCACATGCAAGTCTTCCCATGCAGACTAAAATAGACGCAGACCTGTATATTAAATAACTGGGCACCCTATACGTTTCAAATCATGCACATAACTAGGAGACCTTCACCGAATAAGTACTCCGAAGCATTTAATGCAACCTGCGTATAAGGCTATAAGCACACACATAGCCAAATCCTTTTCAAAATCTTAGTTGTATAAAACCTGGTTAAAATCTCGAGTTATCTTTTCAAATCCAAGAAAATTTAGTCTAAGATTTCGACTGGTGACAGCAAATATCCTTTTGTCGACAACAGTGTTCAATGAGATTTTAGCCAAAACCCTTTTCAGAAATCCTAGCGCAATATCTTGGCTAATTGTCCAATATATACGAATATATATATTTATAACGTTGTTTCCTTCCCCATGTTGAAAACGCACAGGCTTATCACGTACAAAATTGTTTTCAAATGGGCAGACCTACCCTGAATGTACAGGCATCCTATTACCTACTCCTTGGGTGCCAAGGCAACTAATCCTATAAAAGATAAACTATTTCCTCTTTAGTTTGCTTCAGAAAGCCTCCTACTCAGGTTTAATGGCAGAAGTATAAAAGAAAAACGCAAGCTTAAAATCATTCATTTCAAAGTAAATACTCCAGTAAAATCCAAAGCCCATATACGTATATGTAAACCCGATCGCTGTAGAGTTTATGAGAGGAGTTCGGAAGGAGTGGAGGTGGAAGGTCAGTCGTCGTCCGTCGAAGTGGTGTAGCTCCGGTGAAGTCTGATGAACTGCGGTTTGCTTCTATGGTGTTTTTCTTCGAATGTAGGGCGCCGGAAGGAGTTATGAAGTGCCGGAACGATGGAGAGGGAAACATGGATGGGAGTACGCATGGGAGTGGTGGTGAAAGGTATGAAACGCGCTGGGTTACTTCTGGAGGAAGAGCGGCTTGTCAGTTGTGTATTTAGTGAGGAGAGGAAGGAAACCCGTAATTTTGGAATGAAGAAAGGTGAATAGCCGGAACTGTTATGTCATTGTTTTGGGGGTTGCGGGTGTATTATCGTGGTAATAAAGATAGGAGGCCCGAGCGAAGTTGTCTCATGGGGTGGAAATGGTCGTACTCGTGGAGAGTTTTTTTGCCTGGGTGCTTTTGTGGTTCTGCCGTTCTGGTGAAGATTAGGAGGGAAGACATTCACGCACTAGAAACATGAGGATCAAATACTGTTATGTTTTTAAGCAGGAAGGAAAAATGGTAACTTAAGTATTGGGTTTTCTTGAATCCGTGCTTGCAAATCGAAACCAGTATCGGGTTTTCTTGGAAACAACAATGGCTCGGCATGGCTAAGGAAAGGTATTAGCCTAATTAAACGATGAATACGATGAAATAAGAGATGTTGGGACCGTCTCGACAGATACTACCCTATGAAGTTGATTTGAATGGATTTTGAACTCCCGGAAAGATGAAGCGCATGATCAGAACTGCCAGAAATTCATCGTTATTTGATGATTTATAAACGAGGTGAGTAAACTCACTAAACTCTACTTCGTTTATATTTTTATATTAACGAGTTTTTAAATTTATTTTAATAAATTAAAAATGTGTGATGGTTACTTGGTTAAAATTGGTTGCTATGATTACATAGTTGATCGATCTTTAGTCATGATATTTCATATGGATGTGAAATAATATTATTGATGTGATTAACATCTGTGGATGCAGGGAAACAGGTTGGAGGGGCCCAACTGGGTTCCTCAACATTTATATTATTTTGTTTGCATTTACTGTGACATATGCTATGATTTATTTACTATGATTGTTCTTGTTGTGTTAAACATCACTGGCCCTAGAAATTTGGTATTTTAATACCGTAAAATATTTTCGAATAATAAAAGGGATTTGAAATTTAAAAAGGGAAATTTATTTCTAAAGTAGAAATTGAATTTTGAATGGACTTGAAAGTAGGAACTTGTTTTAACAAATAAAACAAGAAGTTGATTTTAAACATGTGTTAAAAATTTAGTAAAATATTGTCATTGGATTAAATTGAATTTATAAGGAAGAGTGGAAAGTGGTTTGAAACCTATATTTAAAATAAGATTTGGACTTAGCATATTATAAAGGAAATTATGAAAGAACTTAGAAAAAGGTGAAATAAAATGGGAAATTACCTGAGTAATCCTCTTTCAATAGAAGTTAAATAAAGGAATTTGGATTTGAGATTTTATTTTTGTATGAAACCAAATGGGTTTGATTATATAAAAGGGAATATTATTCACGACTAAAGTGAATAATATTTTGAAGTAAAATTATTCATAGAAGAGATTTGAATTTGGAAATATAAATTCAAATGGATATTTAAATGAAAAGGAAATTCGTTTAAAAAGGGATATGAATGGGGTTTTATTCCAAAGATGGAATATAAAAGTAAATCGAGATAAATCCAAGGGATTGATATTTAAAATTTGACTATGTCGAATGTTAAGTTATAGTTATATTTCGAAGTAATAAGAACAAAAAGAGATATGTTGAAATAAGAACACAGAACCAATTTCATTCGATGGAGAAGTTTAAAATCAGTGTTTTGAAAATTCTAAAGCAGCGATTTTTAACGCTGTTGTTATCATGAATGTTTTGTAAATTCTAAACAGCGATTTTTAACGCTACTGTTATAATAAATGTTTTGTAATTCTTAATAGCGGTCTTAACGCTATGGTTATAATAAATGTTCTAAAATTCTAGACAGCGATTGTAACGCTGTTGCTAAAAGCAATGTTTTATAAATCAAATATTTGGAAAACAGCGATTATAACGCTATCGTTATAATCAATATTTTTCTGCAAAGGAAGTGTGTTCTTAGATCGAATCCGAGAGTCGCGTAAGCGATGTTTTGTTTAAAGTGTGAGCTTTGACTATTTCAAAGTTGAGAATGTTGTTAGTTAAGGTTTGAGAGGTAATTATACCCCAACTTGATTGACTTCATGATCGATGGTGGAATAGTTAAAGTTCGATGGTGAAACTTGGTTAAGCAATTTGGTTAGCTAATAACGGATTAGTGGGTTGAGTTATAATAACGATGTTTATAATATCGCGTTAATTTGAAATGTTTTTCCCAAATCAAATGAAAGACATTTTCTACATATAGAAAATGAAATGAATTGGCCCACGAAGAATTAAGAGAAAGGGAAATTGGAAATGATAATATAATAAGGAGTTAATTTAAAGGGGCCAATGTTGATTGATGATTGGTCGATCGAATTCCTACCTGGAAATAAGATCGTTGGTTGCACACTTATTTTTCTTTGATAGTTAAATCACCGACTATCGAAGTTTTTGACCATTTTTCCGTCGTCAATACGGAGAGACCGGGATCAGATTCAGTATCTGAAAACCACTCTGTATGGGCGTTTGCGTTGCGATCGAATATGATGAAGGAAATTGAAGACGGAGTTATGCAAGGGTTATCCTGTTTATAGGATAGTGCCTTCGGTTTGTCCAGACCCAGGACAACTTGTATGGACGAGTGTCTGACAGAGTATTTCCAAAGGGATTACGTACGTTGATTTCTTCAAACGTACGAAGTTGGTGGCATAGAAGGGAAACTTCTTTAGCCTCACAAACTGAGTATTTTTGTGGGAATCAATTAGTGATTTCCGATGGATCTGACGATGTGGCACTCAATGTGAATGGTGGCCAAATGTTCTGGAAGATAATTCAAACCTCAAGCCTCACAACCCGGAATTTGACAAAAAATCGGGCAGGCAGCATGGCTATGTGGGTCGCACCCATTAGGATGTATAATCACCTATCTAGAGAAATTCCATTTGTTCTTTAATCTATCGATGTTGTCCCTTTCGGGAGACGGTTGCTGATCCCAACCGTTGGTGATATACATTCGATACACTCAAGCGAAATGAGTGGTCGGTCATGTGAGGGCCGGGTTGCAAGACGTTCTTGTTGAACCCAGTGTATTCGTCTCTAGAGATACACTATCGGCAGGTGGTCCCATACCTTGTCATGTGGGAAATCAATCTCCAATAAGTGCCCTGCGAGTTTTGATTTTATATTATATATGGAGCGTGAGATGCAAGCGTTCCGCTAGATTCTATTTATTTGATGTAGATATTATTATAATATCACTGGATTTGATATCAAAATATATTTTGATTATCGTAAGGGAAAAACCATCCGTGTTTATGTGTGGATCGGTCTTACGATTATCTTTTCTTCCGAAAGAATTTTGAAAGTTAAACAAATGGTTGGAGTTTACTCACACCAGTCCCATGACTGACCCAGATATTATTTTGTTTTGTTTTCCCTAAACTCTTGGGTGCCCAAATTTGTACGGGCAGTCAAGTAGTCGGGATTTTTCAGATTCACTTGGAGGAGCTCGAAGCAGGAGGCTTCATCAGTTAGCTATAGATTATCACATTCTCCGTTGTGTACCATGTTGTATTTGGAAACAGGTGTTATAACTGTCCAGGGATAACCATTGTGCTCTGATAATGGTATGTATATAAAATTACTGATTTGTATTCCAAAGTTTATGTTATCTAATATATTTTATTCGTTCCGCTGTGAGTTTGTGATCTTCGTTTTCTTTTATTCTAATATTTCTTTCTTTCTATTTCTCATCCTCTAATTCTTTCTAATAATGATTCGTATTTCTGTGCAATTTGGGTTGGACGTGTGGTGTTACTAGTCGACTCAAAGAGTACGGATTTGCGGGTCGTTTCAGTTGGTATCAGAGCTGAAGGTTGAGTGATAACCTTGGCTCTGTGGCGTGACTCAATAGAGATGGGGTTAGTAGCACACTAGATTGAGTTTGAGTGTATTTGTATGAGCGTGTATTTGTAGATTTGATATAAAATTGTTTTATATTGTGTTGACTGGTTTGTTGAGTGGTTTATGAATTCTGGTCGATACAGGATGTACAACTGTATCGATAGGTGTTTCTAAACTCTCGAACAAAACAATTTGACGCAGTATTGTTTCAAAAGGGGTAAATGAAGTAATTTGCCCAAAAACTATTTGATACAAAAGGAATATTTTTCTGAAATTATTGAATGTGTTGATTGTTATTACAATCAAATGGAATTATAAAATATTGAAATGGTTATATAAGCAAGATAAACTAGAATTAAATTCAAACCATAAATTGGAATTTAAATCCCGGATATTTTGAAAATATTCCTTGAAGTATTTTAAAGGTAATATATCATTGGTTTGAAGAGATTTTTGAATTAGAATGATTTTAAATGGATTTTAAAAGTAATTAAGCACTGAAATCACTTCAGTGGCGAGAAAATAATTCTTATAATGGATCGCGACATTATCGGTATTCATTTTCGAGTTTCTGAGTGACGGATTGCTACCATAGTAATTTGGGAATGGAAAATTTGTTCGAAAAGGGCAAGATGTTTTAGAAATTCAAATGTTTTGAATTGAGTTGATTATAAACATATGTGTATACAAATATATATGATTTCAAACTAATTTGAAATAAAACCCGGGAATTTGAATTCAGGAATTAAAATTTAACTTGTATAAGTTAAATAGATTGAAATGGTAAAAGTATATCAAATGAATTAAAATTAACTTAAGTTAAAATTGGATTGGATTACAAATAATTCCGAATAAAATTAAATAAAGAGAAATGTTGGAATTCGAAATATTAATAGGAATTCGACCTATGGATAAACAAGTTGAATATCTATTGGATGATGTTGTTTGGAATTAAACTGTGATGGAATTGAACCCAAGCAGGATAAGAGGGTTGATTTTTGAAAACAGAACTCAGTTTGGATTAGTGAATGGAAGTGAACTAATCAGAAGTTGATTAAAGATTTAAAAACTGGAAGTTGGATTGGTTTGAAACCAACTGGAAATGGATATATGTATGCTGAGCAGATATTGAATGAAAGCAAATGCAGAGATAGAATTATGCCCGACAAAAAGGTACATGTTTACAATATTACTTGGGTTTGATGATTTTATGAGCCTATGGAGCAAGCCGCTTAGCTTTTTGATTTTCTTTTGGATTGGAGAAGGCCTAGAAAGGCGAGTTCTGGTTGTACTGATTGAGCCGTGCTGAGGAGATGCTGCCGAAATTTTTCGGAATTTTTGAAAATTTTCATTTGCAAGAATAAATTAATAATTTAATTGAAAAAAAATTGGTCCAGTTAAACTTAAATTAAGAAATGAACCGAAAGAAATTTTGGACCTAGTTAATAGGGTATGCAGCATTTTTCCTACCTTAGCAATTTCGAGGACGAAATTATTTTAAGGGGGAAGGAATGTAACGACCCGGATTTTTCAGCGGTTCAATTCTGAATATTTAAATTGGTTTAAATATTTTATTTGAATTATATATAGGAATATATAAGGAATTTATTTAATAAAACGATGTTTAAACGTATAATTTATAATTATATTTAAAACGAGCTCGTAACGGCGCGGTAGTTCGTAATTTGGTGATTCAAACTTTAAATGAATATACAGAATTCGTTATAAGTCGGATTTCTGTGAAATAAGAAACGTTGGAACCGTATTGACGACAATTTTCATATGAAAGAGAAAAATTCAGATTTCGTATTATAAATAGTAAGTTATGGCCAAAACAAAATTTGAAATAATCGTTGTGGAAATCGTTATTAAAATATAGGCCTTTAAAATAGCCGTTTTGCAAACGGACTCAGATTTCGACGAAATCAAATTCATTGGGACCGTAGAATTAAATTATTGTACGGTATTAAAATGCGTGGCAAACCGATGTCGTATGTGACCACGGTAGCCACAAACGTCCGTTCATTTTCTATAACGCTTAATTAAATTAATAAAGGGACAATTGGGCATAACTTGAACAGACGATCGAATTAGGCCACGAAACCAATTCCGTTGAGTTCGTATCGTCGATTAGAGTCAGAATAGCTATATAGTTTGTTATTTTTGAAGACCGGGTAATTTGGTGTTAAAAATGGCATTACAGTGCGCGTAAAAATAGCCTACCTTGGAAGCAGTCTCAGAATGCGACGAAACTGGTGCCGTTGGGTTCGTATCGAAGAATTATTTTAAGATTTCAGAGTTTCAAGTTGTTTCGATTTATCTGGTGATCGTGAAAAATTTAAACGCGTGTTTATTTCCGGTTTCATAAGGGAAAATTTTTCAAACGATGTCAGAATTCGATGAAACTTGTCACATTGGGTTCAGAATACCTTTTTACACCAAGAATAGCTTTTTCATCAGTAAACAGAAGTCAAATGTGGTTAGTTTTGCTTGATACTTCACCGCGAAGTTTCATTATAATAAAATAACCAAAATAAAATCTTTTAAACCATTCCGTATGTTAGATAATCTGGGCAGAAATCTTGAAATCCATCAGTTCAAAATCTTTGGAAATATTGGCAAGGGAAATCCTTTTCAAATCATGCATCATCCACGTACATGATAATTAATGAAAACACATGCAAGTCTACCCAACAGCAGCTTATCATGTACAATCGAAAATAAATAATGCACATGCAAGTCTTCCCATGCAGACTAAAATAGACGCAGACCTGTATATTAAATAACTGGGCACCCTATACGTTTCAAATCATGCACATAACTAGGATACCTTCACCGAATAAGTCCTCCGAAGCATTTAATGCAACCTGCGTATAAGGCTATAAGCACACACATAGCCAAATCCTTTTCAAAATCTTAGTTGTATAAAACCTGGTTAAAATCTCGAGTTATCTTTTCAAATCCAAGAAAATTTAGTCTAAGATTTCAACTGGTGACAGCACATATCCTTTTGTCAACAACAGTGTTCAATGAGATTTTAGCCAAAACCCTTTTCAGAAATCCTGGCATAATATCTTGGCTAACTGTCCAATATATATGAATATATATATTTATAACGTTGTTTCCTTCCCCATGCTGAAAACGCACAGGCTTATCACGTACAAAATTGTTTTCAAATAGGCAGACCTACCCTGAATGTACAGGCATCCTATTAACTACTCCATGGGTGCCAAGGCAACTAACCCTATAAAAGATAAACTATTTCCTCTTTAGTTTGCTTCAGAAAGCCTCCTACTCGGGTTTAATAGCAGAAGTATAAAAGAAAAATGCAAGCTTAAAATCATTCATTTCAAAGTAAATACTCCAGTAAAATCCAAAGCCCATATACGTATATGTAAACCCGATCGCTGTAGAGTTTATGAGAGGAGTTCGGAAGGAGTGGAGGTGGAAGGTCAGTCGTCGTCCGTCGAAGTGGTGTAGCTCCGGTGAAGTCTGATGAACTGCGGTTTGCTTCTATGGTGTTTTTCTTCGAAGGTAGGGCGCCGGAAGAAGTTATGAAGTGCCGGAACGATGGAGAGGGAAGCATGGATGGGAGTACGCATGGGAGTGGTGGTGAAATGTATGAAACGCGCTGGGTTACTTCTGGAGGAAGAGCGGCTTGTCAGTTGTGTATTTAGTGAGGAGAGGAAGGAACCCGTAATTCTGGAATGAAGAAAGGTGAATAGCCTGAACTGTTATGTGATTGTTTTGGGGGATGCAGGTGTATTATCGTGGTAATAAAGACAGGAGTCCCGAGCGAAGTTGTCTCATGGGGTGGAAATGGTCGTACTCGTGGAGAGTTTTTTTGCCTGGGTGCTTTTGTGGTTCTGCCGTTCTGGTGAAGATTAGGAGGGAACACATTCACGCACTAGAAACATGAGGATCAAATACTGTTATGTTTTTAAGCAGGAAGGAAAATGGTAAATTAAGTATTGGGTTTTCTTGAATCCGTGCTTGCAAATCGAAACCAGTATCGGGTTTTCTTGGAAACAACAATGGCTCGGCATGGCTAAGGAAAGGTATTAGCCTAATTAAACGATGAATACGATGAAATAAGAGATGTTGGGACCGTCTCGACAGATACTATCCTATGAAGTTGATTTGAATGGATTTTGAACTCCCGGAAAGATGAAGCGCATGATCAGAACTGCCAGAAATTCATCGTTATTTGATGATTTATAAACGAGGTGAGTAAACTCACTAAACTCTACTTCGTTTATATTTTTATATTAACGAGTTTTTAAATTTATTTTAATAAATTAAAAATGTGTGATGGTTACTTGGTTAAAATTGGTTGCTATGATTACATAGTTGATCGATCTTTAGTCATGATATTTCATATGGATGTGAAATAATATTATTGATGTGATTAACATCTGTGGATGCAGGGAAACAGGTTGGAGGGGCCCAACTGGGTTCCTCAACATTTATATTATTTTGTTTGCATTTACTGTGACATATGCTATGATTTATTTACTATGATTGTTCTTGTTGTGTTAAACATCACTGGCCCTAGAAATTTGGTATTTTAATACCGTAAAATATTTTCGAATAATAAAAGGGATTTGAAATTTAAAAAGGGAAATTTATTTCTAAAGTAGAAATTGAATTTTGAATGGACTTGAAAGTAGGAATTTGCTTTAACAAATAAAACAAGAAGTTGATTTTAAACATGTGTTAAAAATTTAGTAAAATATTGTCATTGGATTAAATTGAATTTATAAGGAAGAGTGGAAAGTGGTTTGAAACCTATATTTAAAATTAGATTTGGACTTAGCATATTATAAAGGAAATTATGAAAGAACTTAGAAAAAGGTGAAATAAAATGGGAAATTACCTGAGTAATCCTCTTTCAATAGAAGTTAAATAAAGGAATTTGGATTTGAGATTTTATTTTTGTATGAAACCAAATGGGTTTGATTATATAAAAGGGAATATTATTCACGACTAAAGTGAATAATATTTTGAAGTAAAATTATTCATAGAAGAGATTTGAATTTGTAAATATAAATTCAAATGGATATTTAAATGAAAAGGAAATTCGTTTAAAAAGGGATATGAATGGGGTTTTATTCCAAAGATGGAATATAAAAGTAAATCGAGATAAATCCAAGGGATTGATATTTAAAATTTGACTATGTCGAATGTTAAGTTATAGTTATATTTCGAAGTAATAAGAACAAAAAGAGATATGTTGAAATAAGAACACAGAACCAATTTCATTCGATGGAGAAGTTTAAAATCAGTGTTTTGAAAATTCTAAAGCAGCGATTTATAACGTTGTTGTTATCATGAATGTTTTGTAAATTCTAAACAGCGATTTTTAACGCTACTGTTATAATAAATGTTTTGTAATTCTTAATAGCGGTCTTAACGCTATGGTTATAATAAATGTTCTAAAATTCTAGACAGCGATTGTAACGCTGTTGCTAAAAGCAATGTTTTATAAATCAAATATTTGGAAAACAGCGATTATAACGCTATCGTTATAATCAATATTTTTCTACAAAGGAAGTGTGTTCTTAGATCGAATCCGAGAGTCGCGTAAGCGATGTTTTGTTTAAAGTGTGAGCTTTGACTATTTCAAAGTTGAGAATGTTGTTCAGTTAAGGTCTGAGAGGTAGTTATACCCCAACTTGATTGACTTCATGATCGATGGTGGAATAGTTAAAGTTCGATGGTGAAACTTGGTTAAGCAATTTGGTTAGCTAATAACTGATTAGTGGGTTGAGTTATAATAACGATGTTTATAATATCGCGTTAATTTGAAATGTTTTTCCCAAATCAAATGAAAGACATTTTCTACATATAGAAAATGCAATGAATTGGCCCACGAAGAATTAAGAGAAAGGGAAATTGGAAATGATAATATAATAAGGAGTTAATTTAAAGGGGCCAATGTTGATTGATGATTGATCGATCGAATTCCTACCTGGAAATAAGATCGTTGGTTGCACACTTATTTTTCTTTGATAGTTAAATCACCGACTATCGAAGTTTTTGACCATTTTTCCGTCGTCAATATGGAGAGACCGGGATCAGATTCAATATCTGAAAACCACTCTGTATGGGCGTTAGCGTTGCGATCGAATATGATGAAGGAAATTGAAGACGGAGTTATGCAAGGGTTATCCTGTTTATAGGATAGTGCCTTCGGTTTGTCCAGACCTAGGACAACTTGTATGGACGAGTGTCTGACAGAGTATTTCCAAAGGGATTACGTACGTTGATTTCTTCAAACGTACAAAGTTGGTGGCATAGAAGGGAAACTTCTTTAGCCTCACAAACTGAGTATTTTTGTGGGAATCAATTAGTGATTTCCGATGGATCTGACGATGTGGCACTCAATGTGAATGGTGGCCAGATGTTCTGGAAGATAATTCAAACCTCAAGCCTCACAACCCGGAATTTGACAAAAAATCGGGCAGGCAGCATGGCTATGTGGGTCGCACCCATTAGGATGTATAATCACCTATCTAGAGAAATTCCATTTGTTCTTTAATCTATCGATGCTGTCCCTTTCGGGAGACGGTTGCTGATCCCAACCGTTGGTGATATACATTCGATACACTCAAGCGAAATGAGTGGTCGGTCATGTGAGGGCCGGGTTGCAAGACGTTCTTGTTGAACCCAGTGTATTCGTCTCTAGAGATACACTATCGGCAGATGGTCCCATACCTTGTCATGTTGGAAATCAATCTCCAATAAGTGCCCTGCGAGTTTTGATATTATATTATATATGGAGCGTGAGATGGAAGCGTTCCGCTAGATTCTATTTATTTGATGTAGACATTATTATAATATCACTGGATTTGATATCAAAATATATTTTGATTATTGTAAGGGAAAAACCATCCGTGTTTATGTGTGGATCGGTCTTACGATTATCTTTTCTTCCGAAAGAATTTTGAAAGTTAAACAAATGGTTGGAGTTTACTCACACCAGTCCCATGACTGACCCAGAGTTTATTTTGTTTGGTTTTCCCTAAACTCTTGGGTGCCCAAATTTGTACGGGCAGTCAAGTAGTCGGGATTTTTCAGATTCACTTGGAGGAGCTCGAAGCAGGAGGCTTCATTAGTTAGCTATAGATTATCACATTCTCCGCTGTGTACCATGTTGTATCTGGAAACAGGTGTTATAACTGTCTAGGGATAACCATTGTGCTCGGATAATGGTATGTATATAAAATTACTGATTTGTATTCCAAAGTTTATGTTATCTAATATATTTTATTCGTTCCGCTGTGAGTTTGTGATCTTCGTTTTCTTCTATTCTAATATTTCTTTCTTTCTATTTCTCATCCTCTAATTTCTTTCTAATAATGATTCGTATTTCTGTGCAATTTGGGTTGGACGTGTGGTGTTACTAGTCGACTCAAAGAGTACGGATTTGCGGGTCGTTTCAACTTTAGTTAGAATATGTTAACATCAAAAATCACATTTTTAATGTATAAATGATTCACTAAAAAGATTTAAGTTTGATAAAATGTTTTAACATAACAAAAATGTTTTAATAGTAGAAATGTCCATTTGTTTAATATTAACATTTACATGTTATAGTAGTAGAAATATTCATTTGTTTAATATTAACCTTAACATGTTATAGAAAATGTTCATTTGTTTAATATTAACATTTACGTGTTATAGTAGTAGAAAATGTTCATTTGTTTAATATTAACATTGACATGTTAGAGAAGTAAGAAGATTTACATTTGATTAATATTAACGTTATTATGTTAGCGATATTAGAAAATTTGCTAGATTAAAATAGTATCATTATTATGTTAGCGATAATAGAAAATAATTCAAACCAAATTATAATTGGTTAAATCTATTAACCAATGATTTATTTATGTAAAATTTTGTTGTTTGAAAACCCCACACGGGTGTTGGGATGATATTCGACATGATATTTGATATACACTATTCACAATAATTAGTTATATGTCAATCGCTGGATTGACAGTCTGTGATGAGCGTTATTTATTTATTTTAACGCTCACACAGTTGTAAAACTTCACTCTGGATGTAAATGTATTGTTGAATTATTATTTATCATTGTTGTTAAATACGTGCGATGTATGAAAATCCATATAACTGAAATTATATGGTAATTGATTGAGTTGCGTTCCGATTCACAATATCTTTTATATAAAGAATATTCAAAAATAAAGAATCTTTTAAATAAAGAATATTTTAAATATAGAGTATTTTAAAATAAATTTAGTGAAGAATAAAATTTTGATTTTTATGTCCATCTTCGGATGGACATAAAAATATAAAATTATGAAACCAAGTTAAGTAGCAAACGCCATTTTAACCCGAACGGGTTTATCGTTCGATTTAATTCATTTTATAATGAATATCTAAAAGTAGTGATTTAAAAATTTAATATTTTGGAAACGTTATCATTTTAATATGATAAAGATATAGAATATTCAATTTTGATTTAAAATTGAAAATGAAGTTAGAATTGATTTAAAAGGAATTTATAAATATTTTATAAATAAGTATTAACTGTAAATCGACGAAATATATATATAATATATATTATATATATATGTAATGGCCTGAATAGAACGCACCGCGCAGTGACCGTTCGCGAATTTCGACCATTAACTTCAAATTGATGTAACGGGAGATCCGACTGTCGGATTCTCTTAAAACCAGAACTGTTGGGTTCGTATCGAAAAGAGCTTTCCAATGAATATAAGAGTTTTGAAATCTAATGGTTGGATTTGGAATTATGTCCAAATCAAATTTGGAAAAGGTTGATGTGGATGCAGTTTGGTGGCCGTTATTGAAACCGACTGTATGAGCCTTGATAAAATTATTAAAAATACGGTAAAATTATGTAAAATCATAATAAGTTATTTGGAAAGATTTTGGATGAAAAAATCCATATTTGAAAAGATAAAAATACATTTTTATCGAAATGAACTAGTTATTAACCAGAATAATAATCTAATCAAGTTTTCCAATTAATTGATATTTAATTGGAATTAAATAATAAATTGGATTATGGGTTTGTCGTGAATGGTGTCTTCAATAACACTGTTCTTCAACCCCGATGAGAAATGAATAAATCTTTAAATTAAGATTTAATGAAGTTTTCCAATTAATTAATATTTAATTGGAATTTAAATAAAATAAATTGGATTTTTGGGTTTATCTTAAATGGTGTCTCAAATAACACTGTTCTTAAACCCCGTATGAATAGAATAAATCTTTTAATTGAGATTATTAGAGTTTCCAATTATATTTAGTAATTGGAATAAAATGAAATGTGAATTTTTTGTGAACTGTGTTTTTAACGACATTCATTCTTTAACCCAATTAACAGTGAGAATACAATTTGGAATTTATAAATCTTTTATTAAGATTTAAATGGAAATTTTCGAAAGTAAGGTTTTCCAATTTAATATATTAAATTGGAACTGAATGGAATTCGATTCAATAATAATTGAGATGAGCTTCTGTAAAAGAAGACTGTTATTATATATGGAATTTAAAAGGCTTCATTGTTATTCCATTTATATTATTTGTCTGATACGGAAATTTATATCGATTATGTACTGATTGGATTTCTATGAAATTCCATATTTAATGGAAGATGGTTTTGGGTTTATCGTGAACTGTGTCTTAAATCACATTGGTTCTTTAACCCAGTTAAAGACAAGATTAATTTCTTAAAGTTGAATAATCATAAAATAATGATTTTTGATATTAAAACCAAATTGGATTTTTAATGAATCTTTGAAAAGAAGAATAAAGAATAAACTTAAAAAAAATATCTTTGATAAAATTAATGGGAACCTTTCCCTAATAATGTGAATATTTATTTAAAGAAATATTCTGACTTGGAATGAGGCATATGATGTGTTTCTATAGCACTTAATTATTGATTATAAAATACGCGAGTTATTCTGAAAGACCAGGTTTAACCCATTCTGAATAATTACTACGACAATTAAAAGTCAAAGACGAAGACGGTGGTTGAAGACCAGAGGTCTTCACATCGTTTGGATGATTACTGATGCCATGATTGGGAGGCATCCCAAGACAAGGTAATAAGTGGTGATCGTCCAGACGTACTTGGAGATAGATGGATATGCGAGAACCTCTCTCCTATATTGGACATATGGGACGAGGAATAAGGTATCTCCGGCTTCGTTCAAACCCAGAACGGACTTGTAATTGGAGGGTATGTCTAATGTTGTATTCCTTTATGTTGCATTCGTTGATCTCTGCTAAATATATATCCGTTTGGTGGCGGAGAATTTATTCTCTTGCATAACACCCTTTTCTAAGACGTACGAGCTTAGAGGTTATATATTGGCAGAAATCAATGGTATGGTATGGATTGACAATGTGGCATGCTAAGATGCAAATGATCAAGGCTTATTTTTGAAAATCAGAGCTTTGTGGTTGATGAGCAAAGCATAGCTTGATTTAGCATAGCTTTGTGTAGCGATACTTCGCAAGCCTCACACCCCGGTATGAACCAGAAACGGGAGAAGGATCCAGGGAACACATGCGTTTCTTTCTAGCTAAAAGTGTGTTAGGGTTTTACAAGCCCAGACATTTTTACTTATGTGGATGATGGATTGCGAGGCGCCTCGGTATTTGAGTCCCTAATGGCTTTATTTTACGCCCCATAGGGCGGGGAAACGTATTGTTCAGGCGTTATAATTCACTAACACATTTATGGACCGGCCATGTGGCTCCAAGGGACGATGCGTTCCATTCCTGAGGCATGGGCTAGAGTGTCTTGAAATTCGGTAAGGACGATCCCTTGCCTTGGTTCATGATGGAAATCCAACTTCCAATACGACACCATACGGTTTTGATTGTATAACTAGTATGGCGACATAGTATATGGTAGCTATGCCTTCTATGATTGATACATTATGATTGAAATGTTTTTGAAACATATATACACTAATAATAATATCAAATCTGTTTTATCGTATCAAGCATTTTTTACCATTATAAGGTAAAACTCTATCCTCCGGTTTGCGTTGCATTGTGCGATGGGACTTGAGTCTTATAATGGTTTCATTTTTCTAAAAAGCAATGCGTTGTTTAACGATTTACTTTATTTGTTACATTGGCAATTCAATGGAGTAAACATGTTCCGCGTTAGCGGCGTGGTCCTGTGATTAGCCTTATTATTAAATACGTTAATTAGATTTCTCATACCAGTCCCATGACTGACTCGTAGTTTGTTTCACTTTGCGAACTCGGGTGCCCTCTTTTCCACATGGGCAGTCGAGTAGCTTATTTTGCAGATATATTAAACAGGATTCTGGATCGAAGCTTAAAGATGTGTCCAGAGCATGATAGCCTTCCGCTATTTTAGTTTAATCATTTCCGCTACACTGCATATCATTTGTTGTAAATTTATCTTCCGTTGTATTATATTCGATGTACTATGATATTCTGTACTCTGATGTCGCATTATTATGATGTGATAAAAGTCTTTTGTTATTTGATCTGATGTGTTGTATGCCCAAAGTTAGCGTATTCGGGTTTTAAACAGTCTTAGTCGATTTAACGATCGATTAGGTCCGAGCAAAATCCGAATCATTACAGTTGGTATAAGAGCTTTGGTTAACTCAAATATTTGGGGTAGAACTCGTTAGAACGCAACAAAAGACTCATCAGAGGTAGGATTAGAAATATCCTATAAAAGAATACTCATTAGAGATGGGATCAGTAGTATCCTAGAATGAGAAAACTCATTAGAGATAGGGTTATAAATGCCCTAGAATGAGTCGAGAGTAACAATTTTATAATTAACGTATTTGTAATTATATATAATCCGATCTTAGAAAATATGATTTTTGAATACATAAAAGTTATATATTTTTGAAATGCTAATCAACTAATTGATTGATGATTGTGTTGTGCGATTATTAGTTCAACTAATAAAATAATTGAAACCAATAATATAATGAAAGTTGAGTTGGTTAGTTAACACAACTTTCAACTACGTTCCTTTTTCTGGATGAAAAGATTTTAAGTGGGGGAGATTGCAACAACCCGGAATTTTGGAACCAATTTAAAATTTTTATTTCAATAATTTTAATGGATTTTGAATATTTAAAATAATTTACTTTAAATAATAACGATTAAAATTTTATTTAAATTGAAGTTAGAATGATTAAATTTTATTTAATTATAAAAGGAGTTTAAAATAGCAAGGTAGTTTGAAAATTTGAATTTAAATTTTGACCGATTGTACAGGATGCAAAATAAATCGAATTTTGGTGAAATCAGAAATATTAGAATTTGTTTAATAATATCTTTCCAACGAATCCGAAAAAGTTAAATTTCATAGAGGGAATAAAAAGTTATGGTCAGTTGAATATTCAGAATAGTTGCTATAGAATATAATATAATATATAGCCCGTATAAATAGCCATTTTGCAAACGACCTCCGTTTTCAATGTAACCACTTTGGTTGAATCCGGAATGTCAAATTATTTTAGATTCCAGTTTTCATAATTTTTGGAATAAGTATGTGAGCGTGGCAAAACAAAATGTGTTTTCTCAATTTCAGTTAATTCAGATCCACCAGAAAATGGCCATTCTTCAAACGGTCTCCAAATTCAACGAAATTAATTTTGTTACGACCGTATCGTCAAAACATAACTAGAAATAATTTTTCTATATTGTTTATAGTTAGTATGTGGCCCCGGTAATTTAAAAGGTACGTTTAAATTAAATATATATATCGATTTATATTTTAATTTTGATAAAAACAGATTCAAACATTAGAATTTGATTATGAAACATATCCCATTGTGTCCGAAATGGGGGTATTACGCTAGGGGCGACAGTCATTGCATTGGAAATTGAGTTCGTATCAACAAGCGAGTATTTTTGTAATTAATAGAATTAAATATATTAATATTAAAATATTATATAAAGGCACGTCCCCCGACGCAAACCCTAATACATTCCTTTAGCCGCCTTCATTTCTAAGCTTTTCAATGGCTATGAAGCACCGAATTTGATTTGATTATTAATCCCAATCCATTCAATAAATTCCGAAGTTCATAACGGGAAAACCGAAGAGCGTCATGAGCTTTTCAAAACCATATGGAAGTGATCGAACATCGTTCATTGTTTTCTCCGATTTCTGCGCTCAAAGGCGCACCGATTGTGGGCGATTACTAGCATCATGGCACCATCGAACTGGGGGATACTGGTGGCGATGAGAGAGTGGACTGTGGCGGTCATGGTGGCTCCCCTGCATCGAACTCCGGTGGCATAGTTTGGCATGCGATTTTGGTCAAAGAGGAGGGGTTCGTGGTCCTGAAGCATTTGTAAATGGGGAAGATGAAACATACGGCCTAGTTTTGGTTTATAGGGTAATTAAGGGATTTTTAATTTTAATTAATTAATTAATATAATTAAAGTGGTTAATATTTGAACTTGTATATCTTATGGAAATCAAAACGAAATTCAGCAAAACAGAGTTATTGGGACTGTGAAGAGGAGATCTACAACATGGAACAGACTAAAACAGAAATGAAGTGATCTGCAATTTCGAAAAATTCAAAAACCAATGTGAGATTTCTGAATTTAAAATAAATTTTATTATTGATTGTGGTGTGAAATTCATAAATGCGTTGTATAAAAATTGAAATTGACTGATTGATTGTGGTTGTATGATTTGGTGAATTATATTCATGTAAAATAAAAAAATAAAAATAACATTTTGTTAGATAATGTTATGTCAAAATAAAAATAACTTTTTGACTAGAAAATGTCAAGTGAAGAAAAATATTCATTTTTGTTGAATCATATTTGTGTCAAAACACAATATCATTTTTGTTGAATTATATTTGTGTCAAAATAAAATATCATTTTTGATTAATCATATTTGTGTCAAAACAAAATATAATTTTTGTTGAATCATATTTTTGTCAGAATAAAATAAAATTTTTGTTAAATATATTTATGTCAAAACAAAGGATCATTTTTGTTGAATTATATGTTATATTAAAATAAAATTGCCATTTTATTAGAAATGTTATGTTAGATTAAAAATATCACTTTTGTTATATCATTTTTGTTAGAAATGTTATGTTAGATTAAAAATATCATTTTTGTTAGAAAATGCTACGTTAGATAGAATTGTAGTAACGACCCGTATTTTTATGGTACATAAATAATTTATTTAATTATTTAAATAATGGTTTGGTTATTTAAAATGACTAGAATTAAATAATATTCAATATTTAAATAAATAATAAATAATATAATAATATATTTAATTTCTGAAATAGTCAGAAATAGTGGAATTCACAAAATGGTGTGAATTGGATCATCGGTGATATTTAATTCAGTTTAGAATTGAATTAGAATAACGAATATATTATTTAAACGACAGTTGAACATGTATTTTATATCATAATTAAAATCGAGCTCGAAATGGCGCGGCAGTTCGCTATTTGGCGATTTGAACTTCAACTAAAGGTACAGGATTCGTTTTAAGCCGGATTTCTGTGAAACAAGAAACGTTAGGAGCTGGTGAAGTATATTTTTCTAGTGGAAGAGAAAAATCAGGATTTCATCGTGTAGAGTTTGATTTATGTCCAAATCAAAATTTAGAAAAGTCGTTATGGGATTCCTTTATAATTTATATCAATTTATTTATATTTTAAAATGGATTTTTAAATATAAATCAAATATCCATATAACTGGGAATTTTGAAATATCGAGTTATAAGTCCCAGTGGAGCTGTATGGTATTCCACTGTGAATATACACGATAATATTTATTTTTAAATATTAAATTTAATTGTTTTTAAATATATTTATATATTTAAAAGGGTTATTTAGAGCTTTAAAAATAGCCAGTTTTGCAAATGACCTTGGAATTCGACGAAACAAATTTTGTTGGATCCGCAATATCAAATTATTGCTAGATTCCAATATTCGTGATTTTTGAAGTTAGTATGTGGCCGTACGGGATTTTAATGTGAAAAACAATCGATAAATTGACCTTTAAAGATACGCTGTGTGAGCAAACGAAGTCGGAACTCGATGAAACCAGTTTCTTTGGGTCCGCAATGCCAGACTGTAGCTGCATGTCCAGTTTCGGGATTTTTGGATATCACATGTGATCATAGGAATTTTAGAGGACAAATAAAAATAGCATTTACTTATAGATGAATATAAAATTCGAATAAAAAATATATAAATCTCTCTCTATATATAATCCTTAAAATTTCCTAACCCTAAACTAGTATTTCCATCAGTCAAATGAGGAGCCGCCATCCTCATTATCAATAAAAAATGGAAACGCAAGAAAGAAAATCCAAAAGAAATCCAACAAAATAGTAAAATCGAGGTGTATATATATTCGGATTCGAATCAGTCTATGCTTCGATCTGGGGTGGTTTTCTTAGGGTTCAATGGCGATTTCATCGCTGGATTTTCTACAGTGAAACTTAGGGTTCCGCGGGTTTGGGTTTTAGGGGCCATGATTCTCGAATTCAATGCTAGTAGTGAGTTCGTCGGGAGGAGGAGCTTCGATTGTCGAAGTTGGATGGGTTTCCATTTGAAAAAGTGTCGATGGCGATGTGTTCAGCGCGTGTGAGTCTATGAAGTCGCAACAGGTAGATCGGGTGCGAGTTGGTTAAAATTATGATGGAGAGATTGAGGATTCGATGAGGATGGAGATGGTGATCTCAGTTCGTTGAACGATGGAGTGGATAGGGAGTTCTGCATGCTTGAAGGTGCCGTAAAGGCCTTTGGGAGGTAACTGCGTATACGAATTGAAAGGAGGGAGTAACACGATTCGCAGCAGTAAAAGTATGGTAAAAGGCGGGCTTGCTTACTTTTGTTGGGCTTGGGCTGCCATATCAAAGAAAAGAAAAGAAAACGATGAAGTAGCCCAAAAGGGGGAGGGCGTGAATTGGCAGGATGGAGGAGAGGGACCCTTGTTTTTAAGGAAGCATTGTTGTGTGCTTTGGGAAGGATAGTGGAGAGGCAACTATATAGAGCGGTGGAGTTTATGAAGTGAATGGACCGTGAATTAAGGAGGTAAGGCCCAGTACACTTACAAATAAATATATATAATGAGTTCAACTGACGGGAGGAGTTAAGTAGTTTCAAAGTGTGTAGTGATGGTTGCATTCGAATTTAACAAAGGTGAGACAAATCACTGTAGTGTAGTGGGCAAGCATGGATATGGGCCGATCTATGGAATGGTAAAACCCAAACTTATAAGTGAGTACAATTAGTTTAATTTAAAATAGTATATCAATTTATTTATGCGATATTTTGTACATGCGTTATCAGAATTGTGAACGGTCTGACCTGTTGTGATCGTATGGACGGGAGCAACCCAATGGAACTGACTGTGAGTGGATTCGAGCTCGTTACAATTTATGGCAAAATAAATTGTCTGATCAGAATCAACTAACGCAAATCGTTATTTAACGGTTAACGCGAAATGTGAGTAAATCTCACTAACTCTACTCAAATTATATTTTTATAAAAATATTTTTAGAATTCATAAATAATGGTTGTTGCTGTTTGTTGGCTGTTTGGTTGAACTGCTAGTCAGTTGATTGAAAATATAGATAACAATATGGATATAAATCATTAATCAAATATTGATTTGGTTTAGTAGAATATTTCATAGTAAAATGAAATTGATGTTAATTTTATGTTTAACATCTGTGGATGCAGGGAAACAGGTTGGAGGGACCCAACTGGGTTCCTCGACATTTATTTTACTGTTTTCATATATTGTGTTATATGATGTGATATGAAATTTGTTGTTGATTTTGTATGTTGGAATGATATTGATCATGGTTATAAGGTATGTTAAATACCATACGGAATACTGGAATGTTAAGAAGGAAATTTTAAATGCTATATTAAAAAAAGAAATATTTATAAAATCAAAGATTTTATAAAAAGAAAACCATTTATTTGGAAAATAAATAGATTAAAAAGGAATACTTATTTGTTAATCAAGTAGATAGAATTGAAGGGAAATATTTGTAAAACATTTACAGATAGGATTGAAAAGGGATATTTATCTGAAATAAATAGAATAGAAAGGGGAAATATGTTTAAAACAAATAGAAAGGGAATAGTTAGATTATCAAAGGAATTACTTATAAAATCAATG